>VYZX01010654.1:0-76601 GCA_013401335.1 Brachypteracias leptosomus
TGATATCCCTGATTTGGGCTTCATTCTGACATTCTATCCATTTCCCAGTCTTAGAAATACAGAATTTAAGTGTAGTTCTTAATGTTCTTAAAGTTCTAGCTAAATCCTGGATTTAGGTTTCAGTACACATTTCTGCATGCCACCACTTTCTACAAGTTCTCTAAGAGAATTTCAGGTCAATCCAACCTGTGTTGACCTAACCAGAGTGACTTCTTTGCATCTAATGCAAAAAAACAAGTTCTCGGAAATCAGTCATCTTCGTTCTTTTCCAAATTCCCCTAAATGTACATATTTCTACAGTGAGTCAATGAAGTCCTGGGTCCTGGGCTGTGGGCCCTGAGTTGAAGTTGACCTATGGATGAATCACAACCCAGCAGTGTGTTTTGTTCCACAAGTGTTTTCAGGCCCTAGAGACAGAACCTGGCCCACCTATGTGAGGCCCTGCCTTCCCTCAGGTGGTCATGGTTGGGGTGGTGGGTGAGGCTAGAGCTATATCAACCAGGAACCAACCAGTTTGTGAGAAGAAACAAGGAGCTGATCAGTTGGAAGAGAGTTCCTATTGGAGGCAGCTTGCTGAGCTCCCTCTCAGTGGTGTGTTCCCCCTTGGCTGATTTGAAGAGCAAACAGAAGAAGAATAAAAGATGAAGGTATGCTTAGGGAATGTTGCTGAGTTTGATGTTGGCCTGAGGAATAAGAGAGCTAGCAGCACAGTCATCAAATTACTTTTCTTGAAGTCACACATTCAAGACAGAAAAATATTTTAGAATATAACAATGCTCCCCAAAGGTAGTAAATGCTCTCTCTGAAGAAAAATTTTGTATTTTTCTTGGTTCTTTGTGCTACTTTCAGTTACTTTGTGAACCAGTTACTTGGCAGTATTGCCAGGGAAGCAAAGTAATTTCCACTTACAATACTTTCCTTCTATAAATACGTGAATATTCACAGCCAAGAAACCACAATTTACTGTACAACATTATGTTTCACTGAGGGCATGATTCCCATCTGGAAACCTTTGTAATGTCTCAGTCCTGAGCTTCCGCCTCAAAGGTTGGGCAATGTGCTGTTACTAATCCAGTTATAACCTGGATACAGTTTCAGATCTAAAAATAGCATCCTTGGCTGCATAAGGCACAGTTTTGGTTGGGCTGACATAGCTGGAACACTGTGCAGAGTAGACAGACTCATGATAATTTAATCTCTCTGGGGATGCACTTCAAAGTGGTGGTATTTCTGTGTTACTGGGACCTGTTTGGTCCTTTGGAAGGAAGGAAGGGTTTGAGATTCTGTGAGTCAAATGCTAATTCATTAGGAGTCCTTCAGTTCCTTGCTTTTGCACTACAGGATCTCTTTAACATGTGTTAAAGGAACTATTCTGGAATTAGAAGGTACCTAAAATGGAAGCACAGGCATCACTTTGTTGTGATATATCTTTGAACAATGCTAGCACAGCAATGCCCAAAGCCTCAATGGAGATCTTGTAGGTACCACCAAACAGGAGCAGTAGAGATGTGCCTAATGTGTTCACACCTGTCTCTCTGGCCAGGAATTGCCATAAGTTTAGGAAGGCAGTTAACCATGAACTTAACTGAAGTAACTGTGAAATAAGTCTGAAGACAACAGTAAAATATAATTTCATTATTTAATTGTTCCTTCTTACACCGTGCTATCATTTTGATGTAATAGAATCATAGTATGAGTCAAACCCTGTAGCATTTGGGTGCCTTTTTGTAACTGAACAAATTCTCAATTGCGTTGAGTCTTCTGTAACACATCAAAAGGCAGTTTTAAGTCTTTTATATAAATTCATCCCTTAGCAATGCATTGAGAAACTCAAATCTTTCTGCTTAAAACATACAAGAAGTCAAAATATTCTCTCTGATTCCAACTTAAAATCTTGCCTTTGAGATTTCACACTTACATACAATAAATAAAAGAAGGGGAGAGCAGATACAAGATAGACTTCAAGTATTCATAGTGCTTGCAAGCACAGTGAATTAAAATAATCGAAGCAGAATTGCAATGGAGGAGCCAAGTGTGATGGCATGCACAGCCTTATATTTGCCTAGTACTTTTGCCCATGGTCTGAGAGGTAATTCTCCAAAACAAGCAAACCATCCATCCCAGGACAAAGACAATCATTATGGTTAGAAAAGAATGAAACATGAAAGACTTGTGAAATATTTCAAAACTTACCTGTCATCTTTTTAGTAATAGTTACTCAGTTTTCTTTACTTAGAAGACAGTGGGAAGCAAAATCAGCTGTCATAAGAAGGGGCAGGTGCAAACATACCCCTGAAATTTGAAAATACTTCATCAGAACCAAGAAAAATATCATTGCCTAAAGTTTATATTTTGGATAGATATTAGTTGCATCTTTAAGATCACTTTATCACAGAGCACTGGAACAGGCTGCCCAGAGAGGTTGTGGAGTCTCCTTCTCTGGAGACTTTCAAAACCCGCCTGGGTGCGTTCATCTGTAACATGCTCTAGGTGAACCTGCTCTGGCAGTGGGGTTGGACTAGATGATCTCCAGAGGTCATTTCCAAACCCTACCATTTTTGATTCTGATTATACAATTCTAATGGTTAAAAGTGAATCAATAATGGTATTAGGGGTCCAGTTTCTTTCAGGAGGTATTGTCTTGCAGCAGGAAAACATTATAAAAAAATGTTGCTGGTCTGGTAATAGTAAAAGGACCCAAATAGATTGTGAACTGATGCAAGTTGGCATACTTTCATTGGCTGAAATGTTACTTTACCAATTTTACAAATTACTGGTCTGGCTATCTGTTTTGAAGCAATGAAACACAATAAAACACCTGAGCACTGCAAAATATTACAGGAGAGGATTTGCACTGGTGGATTTGAAAGCCCTTTCAACTGAAAGACAGAAGGAGGAACCCTGATGGGATGGAAATGTTTGTATCTTAACCTCTAATATGTTGGAAGTAGCAGAATTCGTGAGAAAGACTGTTTATATCCCTGATGTATTTGTGTAGGTCTTTTCCCCTAAATCACTGAAAATTAATATTTTTAGAAATACTTTTCAATCTGATTTCATACTACATTTTGTTCTCTGTTGCTACTAATTTACTGCTTTGCCTATTTCTAGTTGGTATGATTTCATGTTTCATGCTAGTAGTGCTTTGAACCAATAATTGTCTATGAAGAAAGGCTGGAAGGTTAATAATGTTGTGACCACAGCTGAAGTTTATATATGCCTCTTTTCATCTTCCCCACCTAGATGAATATTTAATTTGCAAAAGAAAGCAACGTTTTTCCTGTTTCAGATTTTTGTATTAGAAAATATACAGCCTGCTCTTCTGGTCTGTTTTACTCACTAGCTTACTTTCAGAAAGCCCAGAAAATCAATGCATGCTTAAGTGTACTAATGCTAATGCATATTACATCAGCTGATACAGGGGACTGTACAGGATTAGGTGTTTCACATCAAAGGTTAGTTTTATAAGGAACTGTGGTACCTAAAAATTTCAGTGCTTCCTTTCTTTATATAGGAAAACATTGGCTTGTGCTCAACAGGCATTAAGACAAAGCAAATGTTTTACCTGTAACCAGAAGCCAGAGTGCCCATTTAGTTAAATCCTCTGATTCACCACTATTTAAACAAACAAACCAAACAAAAAAACCCCACAAAAAAAACAAAACCAAAAAGTGCAGCAGCTCTGGAAACAAAGGTATGGTTGGCAAGTGGTTCTGGCATCTGCCTGTTCTTGGAGTGTATCCAGGCCTCAGATAGATCCCATCACACAGATGCGTTAAAGACAATTAATGATTTTCATTAAGAATAACATTTGGCAATTATTCTTCACTAGTTTTTTCAGACAGTTTTCATTGTGTTTAATTGGATGACACAAAGGAAAAAGCCAAGAAATAGCTGCATTATTCATTACCTTAAGCTCACAGTGTGTGGCAGCTGAAGCTAGGTGCTCTTTCAAATTTGCTAACTCAAATCAATTTGGTTGGACAGCTTTAGTGACATTCAAATGTACCATGTTGGTTTGAAATTGTTTAAGAAGTGGTAAAACTAATCCTTCATTTTCTGGTGCTTAAAAAAGAACAAAATAAAAAAACTTGATTCAAAAATCACTGGGTGAAGGAAAGTTTTTCTTATCTACCAACCTAGCATTCCCATGATGTGCGGGAGACCTGAGCTTGGTTGGGTTTTTTCCTTCTGTCAGCTTTCTTACCAGTGAAACAGTTCTCTTGTCGCTGGAATATAAGATAAAACAGGGTGAGCTACAGTGTGTCACCTGTTGCCACTTCTTGTATGTTATTGTTGGACAACTAGACCTTTGTCGCTTGAGAAGTGTCCCAGTTACCTTCATATGCATACAGACATACTCTCTCGCTCTCTAGTTTCCAGTGCCGCTGTTCTTCTCTGCACAGAATGTCCTTTCTCCAAAAGGAATTGAAACCCTGGGAACTGATACAGGTTCTGTGGTTTGTAGCATTTTGAGCCATCAGAGCACGGTTCTGTGCTGGGAACTTGAGACAATAGTAGAGGCTTAGAGAGTACTTGAATAAGAGCATCTAGGAGCAGAGAAGGGCATTGGGAGGAGAGAAGCCAGCATGCTCAACCAAAGTGAGAAAGAGCAGAGCCATGAGCTAGCAGGAGTACATTTAGCCATCATCAGAAAGAATTCCTGTGGTTTGGAGGGATCTGGCCTAGCTCATTAGTACTTCCCTTTGGATAGTGCAGTGCTGATTGTGGTCATGAACTTAATAAATAAGGGCTTTGCAGCATGTCTTATTTTCTCTTATGTAATAAAATACACAAGAAAGTGCTATGAGAATGAAACATGGAAAGCTACAGACACTTAAGCCCACTTAGTAAATCTTCAGCTTTTGTGGTGCTGCATCAGAAAGGGCCACAGGTGTGCAACTGAAGCTAGCTAAAGCTACAGTGCTTCCACAGCTAACAATCTGCAGCACGCCTGGGAAAAAATGAATGCAACACTGAAGAGGAAATAGAATATGTATTAGTGTAGAGGAAAGAATAGGATGGAGTCATAGGTTATATTCTGTATCATATGCAATTTGCAGGTGTGTTTAACATCATTTGAATCATTTAAAGTCACATGAAATTCTAGAGAAGCCAACTTCTTCCTTTCATAGTTTGAATTCTGTTTCTCTAAGACTGGAAAATACAAGTATATAAAAACTGAAGAACAGACAGCACTCTTTCACATGCTCCGCAAAGGAGAAGGCAAGAGACATAAAGGTTTTGCAGGAGGCGTGACAGAACAAAAAAGCAGACTTGGAAGCCAGATACAGCAGCAAAAATTCTAATTTGACTTACTAATTATGCATGCTCCTTCTATGCAGAAGGCAGTTTTCCAGAATTTCACAGCTATGATGTTAGGAATGACTTCTATCTAAGAAGACAAGTACAAATTTTTGCTGGAAGTTTAGAAAACCTACCAAATAGCAAAGAGAACAGGCTCCTTCTTCCTTCCCCACCAAGTTATTCTTATAAATGGATCATTTTTGTTACTTTTGTATCAGCCATTATAGAAATGCCCACTGTATTTAGTAATTAACCTAAGAGGGGCTAGAAAATGGAACAAATCTGAAATGTGATGTGCAGAATTCTTCTTTCCATTATATATGTTCCATTAGAACTAAATATATATATAAAAATATATATATATAAATAGACTCTTCAGTGTTATATCTCCAGGATGATAATAACCATAGCCTTAGCCCTGCCTTCTGGACTGTGCTATAATTATTGTACAAGTTGGACTATGATTTTACTCATGAGATGGAGACAATTTGAAAATAAGTATTTTTTAAAAAGTATTTGATGGGCAATGGACAGTATATGCAAAAGGGATTTAATTCTTCACTGAAAAAAGGGCTCCTTGCATGAAACAAGCATCTTGCTTTTTTTCATAGAGCAATACCAGTTCATAAAATGTACTCAAATTTACATAATTCCTCTCCATTGTGAATGCAGCCATTAATCCTATCCTGCTGACTTACTTTTCTGGAAGGTGGATCAGCTGAAGCAAATACTAGATCAACAAGCAAATAATTTCAAGGAGTTACTGAAGAAACATAATCTACAGTCCAGTAAAGAAAAAGAGAAGCTTTTGCAGGATCTTCAAAACACCATTAAAGAAAACCAGAATGTTAAACAGCAGCTGGAGGCATCACATCAAAAAGTCTTAAAAATGTTGGAGAAAAGCAAAAATCGGGAACTCAAGGTCAGTTTATTACATACTACTGTAAAAAAAAAATTGTAGGATAAACAATATTAGCTAGAACTGATTATCAGAACTCAGTTATCTCCAGTTATCTTAATGATGGGTTGCCATTGTTGCACATAATGAATTATTCTGTGATTTTGAACCCTCAACATCTTCAGATTTTTGTTTTTCTTTTAAGGTTTATGTTTGAACTTAGACCACAGTGTGAATGAAATTGTTTCATAAAATAATGTAGCTGACCCTCTACAGTTAGGCTGCGAAGAATACAAGCTCCCCTAGCTGTGCTCTTGCTTCAGTAATACAAGGAAATTCCCAAGTGTATTATTAACAGGACTCCATTTTATTTCTTTTCATCCATTATTAATTTTTAAATACTTTAAAAGTATAATGGACATGTATAATGATGCGTATGGCCTTAGATACCTTCAAGAAATCAATTCTGTAAGTGAATAACCAAAGCATTTAAAGGATGAAGTGGATTTATTTCAGTGAAAAAATGTTTACATGTTATATTGAGGTTCTAAAGAATGTTGCTGTCTGAGAAAAAAATCAACTTTAAAAATGTACATGTGATTGTGACGTGGAGTTCAGATGCCCCTATTGATATCGTACACCTTAGGGAAAACCTGTGTATAAAGCATATGTAATAAAGCCACCCTAAGTAGAATTTAATATCTTGTTTATATATTCAGAATAAAATCCTAGCTTTAACAGAAGCAAGCTGAAGGCAGTAAGCTGGTAAAAATGAAGCTGAGGATAGGAGTTTGCTTTCAGAGCCACTGCAGAGCAGCTGCTCCATTGTTCACAGTGCATCGGCAACACTTCTGACCACAGGGGAAGTTCTAGCCAAGAACAATACAAGGGAAGATAGAAGCCTTTGTCTGACACAGTGTGATAAGTAATGACATGTGGGTCAAATCTGGGGGGCATAGTATGTTGAATAATAAAACATCCATTGCCAAATAATGCAGAGATGTCAGTGTTATTTCATGAAGTACAACAAATATAATCAACAATATCTCAATAATTTCTCTTGTCCCTATTAAGTTTTATTTTTTAACTTCAGCTCATTTTTATTCTTGTGTTGATGAAGTGTCATGTAAAGTGGTGATGAAAATAGAAGTTATTCAATGAAAGATCAGATTCATCCTGGCATTACAAGTAAAACAACAAGGTGATAAATAGGCTACAACTACTTTATTTTTTGTGGTGGGTGCTTTTGCTTACAGGAGGCAGAAGAACGTTTGAAAAAGGAATTTAATGAGACTTTCAAGATCCAACATCAGTCTCATAGGCTGGAAATACAAAGCTTGGAAGAGAAAGCAAAGAAAGAATTACATGATGAACTCGAGCAGATACAGAAGCAGCAAACCGTGTTGCTAGGTATAATGTCTCATATTGTGCACTGCTCCTACTGCTTGTTCTATGCTGAGAAGCACCACAGAGTTTCCTCACGTCCATTTTCTTTCCTGTCTTCTGGGAACTCAGTTCTTTCTGAATCTCCTTTTCTGTACCCTGCAACTTCAGCAATACAGACTTAATATTCTGTAGTCTAGTGTACAACATTCAAGTATGCATTACCAGATATATGAAACTGGAATGTTGTAGTTAGTGTATATGACTTTCCTCTTTTTTATTTTCTATGATGTGAAGAATTATTTTCTGTGATTCAAGTCTGTTCTATCAAGCTCAGCAGTGGAGATAAGTTGCTCCATATGTATTGTTTGGTCAGTTTAGAAAGTTCTCTGAGCTGTTTGGACCTAAACAGAACGTTGCATTAGGAGAACCTTTAATATCTTTGTGTTTGAACTCAGGTTATTAAGGGTCATCCGCACATGTTTTTTAGTTAAAGAAAAAATAATTGGAAAGTACTTTAGTACAAACTAGATTATCTTCATGGGTTTTTTTCAGTAATTCAAATTTTCTAGAAAGATTTTTTGCTTTCTAAAGTTTATATGTTCAAAAAGTAAATTCAGTTGTTCTTCAAGAAGAATTATGGGGAGACAATAGAGGGAGAAAATCTTCTTTCTCCTTGTACTTGATCCATCCCAAAAACTTATACCTGTTATACACAGAAGTTGCAGTATATGGCAGATCTGCTTACGTAAGTGTTGTATTTCTTTAACTCAAAACCAGAGCTCTCCGCAGGCTGCTTATGGCCCTCTATAAAACAGCAGTGGACTTAACAGGAAAGTTCGGGGATGGTCCAGTAAAGTTCAAGGTTAGAATAAGCAATTACAGTGATTTAGTCTGCAAAGCAACTGCCACAGAATTACCTCTCTTAATTCCAATGTTGAATCATTGCTGTTGTAGTTCCATATCTTCTTACTATTGCTCAGCTGAGTTGCTTCTCTAGTAATAGGAGGCCATTATATGAAGAAATTGAGGAACAAAGCAAAATGTAACATTACTTGTATTTTCATCTACATTGTCTATATCTACCTTCCCCACCCAGCTGACCTCTGACTGCCTCAATGGTTGTCTGTCTGATTGTTACCAGGATCTCTACGGATGGAACTTTCTGAGCAACAAACATTGTGCACTAATCTCAAGAAACAAATAGAAGAACTCCAAATGGAGCTGAAGAGTGTGAGGACATTGAAGAAGCAACAGGCAAGAATCCAGTGCCTATTTCGTTGCCATGTTGTGGTTTGTGAAAGCAATAGTATCAAATTTCTTTCTTCAGAGATAATAAAAGTGTACAGTCTCTTACAGAAATGGTATGGGTTTCCTTCCCTTATGCTCCATTTCAAAATGTTAGCATTATTTATCATTTCTTCCCTGTGGGTGGGCTGTTTTTCCTTGTAAAGATCAGAATATACAACACAAACAAATAAGTGAATGTTACAATTAAATACATTTTATGGAGAATATAAAATATGTTCAGGAAGTTCTTATCACAGATTTTGTCTTGCACATATAATCAAAAAACCAGTTCACAAAAATTCATTGCACACAATTCCAGCAAGATCTTAATGTTAAATAATAAGAGGTTGTGAATAACTAAATTTGGCCTTTTTCTTAGGAAGGAATTAGCCAGAGCCAGATCAGATCTCTTCATGATGAACTGGAAAAATGTCAGAATGAAATTTCTGAACTCAGGAAAGAGAATTTACTTCTGAAGGACACAATGAAGCTACTCAGTGCTGAATTGGAGTCACAGAAGCAAGAAGCTACACAGCTTCAGGACAGGGAGAAGCAGCACAAAAGGTTTGCCTTAAATTCAACTTCCCAGTGCTATCTTGAGAGTCCATAATAATGCCAGCATCAGAGGTGTTCTAAGTGTTATGAGTGACAGAATCTCTCCTTTCTAAAGTACTAATTTTTGAAGTTAGGAGTTTTGCAGAAGAAGTATTTTATTTCACATTTCTCTCCAGACATAATAAAAGTACTTGAACTAACTCTTTGTTGTATGCCAGAGAAATATGTCCAGTGTAGCTCCTCAGAAGTGACCTGAGAAAATCTGTGTAATGTCAGCCTTTGAAAGGCACAGAAAGACAAGCAAATTCCAAACTCACCCAAGAGCTATTAGAAAAAAAAAGTAGAAGTATCTGAGAATAAATATCAGGTTTTTATACATACTCTGTAGCTGAAGCCAATGGGTTGTTAATTCTAGAGGGGACACTCAAGAAGGCTGTACGTACTCTGTGAGACTCTGCTTTGGCAGAGTAAGAGCCAGCTTTGCACTGAGGGATTAGAGGCAGTGACAGCAGACACTGACAGTGCCTCCGGGCTGATGGAAGCCTGGAGCTGGAATGTGCTGTCAGGGCACAGGAAGGATAAGCTGACTTGTGGCCTTGGCTATCTGCAGAATGGGGACCTCATTCTCTTAGTGAGCCGTGGGCTGGGAGCACATGTTACGTCGCAGTAATAGCAGCTTTCACATTTGTGTACTGAAAAAGTGTAGGACTTACCTTTTACATGGGAGACAAGAATGGGGGTTCACCATCCTGTGTGTTTGTACGGTTATTGAGTCCTTTGAATCCTCTGGATAATCATGCTCAGCATATTCTCTTTGCTGAGAGATTTCAGGATCTGGTGCATGGGTACCTTCCAATTCATCTCTACAATGGTGTAGAATGTATGCCCTAAACTATTCTAAGGATTTCTGAAGAGTATACCCTTAAAGGAGTCTTTAAAATTATGTCCTATGTAGCCTAGAGAAAAGCACTGAAGGGGCAGTGTCTTTTGGCAGACTGTCAGAGTGACCAGAGTAATTCCATTGCTGTCAACCAGTCAGTAGACATTTAAAGGACAAGAAAGAAACTCTTTTTATGTTTCCTTTGCACTCTTTGGAGAGTTACTTGAAAGTGACTTTCATTTCAAGCTTTTGAAGCAAGGTGAACACAAAGAATTGCAAACCAGAGAGTTTCATCAGTGCCTTCCAGCTACCTTGAAGGAATTTAGAGCCTCTGTTCACGAACAGAAGAATTATTCACATGTCAGTGGTGAGGTCTAAAAGGCCTTAAATGCTAAAGCTGCTGGGCTAGAGGACAGTGTTTACAGGGGATAGATGGTGCAGCTTTACAACAGCAAGCATTTCAGAAGGAAGCATTAATAGAAATTATGTAAGAAGAAATCCTTCAAATAACAGGCAGTAGAACCAAAGAGTTCAAATGATCCTAGGCACCTGATATAGGCTGTTCTGGAATTAACCCATGGAAGATCTGGAACATTAACTTGCAGCTCTTGTTTCGCCTTTGCAGGACCAATAATTTGGGTAGGGGAATAATTAAATTGGTGAGTGCATATAAATATCAGCTTTTTTACTGTTACTTTAACAACAGTGACCTTGTCATGCTATATAGTTGTTTCTGATTTGAAAGCTGATAATGGCTTGTTATTTGCATATGCTAAATTTTTATAACTAGTTATTTAAAATTACTATTCCTACTATTGCCAAGTAATCTGCTTGAAGTAATCATTCCCATTTCCATCCTCTTGAACTGTATGGATTCCACCTCCAGTACAGAAACCTTTTGCAAGAACTAGGATGAGAGCAGGAAAAGGGTTTTTATGGGAAGAGAGGACAAGTTCCAAAATGGCTATCCCGAAAGAGAGCTTTTATTGTACCCCTGAAGATCTATTTCAGGGATTCTGCTCCCATTTTCACTCTTCTGCTCTTTATTTTGTACTAAGTGCCAAATCAATTACTCCCGTGGCCGTTCTCTAATTTCAAGGGCAGAAACTTTTTGTGGACCTTTTGGCCTTTCCTGAGGCATTTCAAAAACAAGTGAAAAGGGCTTAGACATACATAAAAAGAAAAAAAAAACCCCAACTTACTATCTGTTGTGAAAATTAAAATTGTTAATCTCCTGAATTTGACTTCTCTATTTTAACCAGTAAACAACAGAACATGGGCTCTGCATTGAGTTAATGAAAAAGTTTCTCCAAGGTTTAACAAAATGTTAGCAAATAAAAGGCAGCAAGCTAACAATGACTCTTCAATAGATGTGTGTTGGTTTGGGAGCTGGTATCAGAAAGCAGTGTTACAGCTGGACTTGAAAGAATGTTAGGCATTTTTTAGTTTTCAGTAGGTGGCATTAATCAAATAGCACTACCTTTCAAAATACATCATCTGTTAAAGACAAACATTGCTGATAAAGGCATTGTTACAACGTTTCTTACCCTCACATTTTAAAAATATATAAAAATATATATTTAGGATGGTGGTGTATTAAATGTTTAAATATTTCTGGTGCCATGATGTGATGAAATGTAGCATCAGAGCCCCATGTTAAAATCCCAGAGATCTCAAAACAAGTGAGTTCCTGTGGTACTTTATTGTCATGTTTGATCATTAGGATTGATGTACAAACTAGACACAGACAGAATATAAATAGCATCATTATATAGAATAGACCCTCAGTTTCCTGAAGGTCTTCAAATAATTTTCCACTTCATTGGTGTTAGTGTGGTTCTGCTTCAGATTGCAACTCAAGTGTCAAAGTCAAACCAGTAAGCAGAAGCCCAGAGCTGTGCCCAGTTAACTACCTTTATAGTCAGTAAAAGACATTGAAATTGTGTGCCTTGATCAATGGTAATAAACTAGTATTAAAACATGAGAATTCAGACATATTTTAGTACCAGTGAAAGGCTGCTAATGAAAGAACTCAATATCAAGCATAAAAATGAACTGGACATACTGAAATATGATCCCCAGAAGGAAAAGGAAAACATACTCTCTGATTGCAGCATCACTGAAATCAGTGAATTCAGGGCATATCTCCAAGCAAAGCTTTTCTCCTTAGAAAAAAGAAAAATCATTTAAATAAACTCTGACTCAGATTGGCAATGAGTTCTGTTTGAAATTGTTATTCTTAGTATGTATAACTTTTTTATTACTCACAGGTAGAATATTATAAGGACTGAAATAGAAGTGTATAGATATTTCCTTTACAAACACAAAAAGACCTAGAAATACTATAATAAACTCTGAATATCATTTAATGTAAAGCACTATACATAGTTTACAATGCCAAGTTAAAACCTGCACTTAGCATCCTGCAATTTTATGAACTGTTAAATAAATCATCTGTCACAGATGATACCAGAGACCTTAATCCATGGTCTTGTAGTTAATTTTGTTCAGCAGAGCAGAGTCTTTGAGGTTAAGCTCTTGCTCATTCTCACTCTCTTGCAAATTTCCCAGGACAGCCCCCAGTAACTCTTGCAAATAAATGCACTTTGCAGCCCCATGTGGAGTTAAGTAGCTCTGTGGTGCTTCAAACTGCAAAGGAGAGGCCCCTCGGAAATAATCCCGGTGATTATATATATATAACCCTTGTCCTTTTTTCTTATCCGTGCTGTATGGCATAGGTCCAGGAGAGAGACCTATTTGCATGTAAGCAGGTCTCAAACCATTCAGATGTTAAGATTTATCTTTTTATCTAAATTATAAGATACACTGAATTAAGAGTATAATATTTTGGGGTAGGGGGGGATGGACACGACATGTCCTCAAAAATGTTTAACCTCACCAAAAAAAATCACAAAATGGTGGTTTGTAGGTTTGTATTCTGTAACACATTTCTCAGTACAGCAGGTGAACTTCATAGCACTCAGTTTTTCAAGCAGCAAAATTAATGAACTTGGCTGATGAAAGAGTGACTTGTTTTCTCATGAGTCAATAAAATGTATGTTTCCACACCATCTCTAAGAAGGTGCAAGTTCTCAGTTAAATCTTTCCCCCTGATGAATGCATTTAAAGAGCTCCACTCACACTGTAGGTTTTCACCCAAGCCTCTCTTTCCATGAAAGCTGCAGGAATTGAGTATTTCTGGGGCCTCTAGCAGATATGGTTGGAATTATCCTCTGGATTCTAAAATTACTGTGTCAGAAAAGAGAACAAATAAATGAATAAAGACATGCACAAATACCCTGACATAGGTTTTTTCTTTAGGAAACTAGACTGGCAATGTGATGTAAAATACTAACAAGCTTTCACACCAGGGGCTGGATTATACACTGGACAGGTGGTGTGAGATACCCCTGGTTGCAATCTATTTTGGAACTCCACAACATTCTATGCTTGCATGTAATACCTGTACAGATGCCTGTTTCTAAAAAATGCTGCTTTATCGGAAAGACCTGACTCTGTCCATGTATTTTAGACTTGGAATTTAGAGTACAGTACAGCCCAGGTATCCCTTGAACCTGTTCTGAGGAAGTTCTTTTCTGATCTGCATTTTCTTTGGTACAGACTTAAAGAATCAGAAGAAAAGCCAAGAAAGTGGGAGTCCAGAGCAGAAGATACACACCTTATAAGCTGTCTGCAAGACAAATTAAGTGAGAGAGAAGAGATCATCAAGCAGCTGATGGTAAGATTTCCTTTTATAAGTAGGTATACATTTTGGAATTTATTGGAAGGCTCTATTCATTGTTTCACACATTGCTTCAGACTGATACTTTCATTCTGTTCTGGAATACTTTGACAAATATGTGTTTCCATACCAGAGTCCAACAGATACATGTTTCCCTATGCACAACTTTCTTTCCCCTCAGGAAGGAAGGAAATTTCAGCAGTCACTTTTAGCCAACACTGAATCTTACAGGAATCGATCATTTTCTTTCAACCCTAATGCAAGATGCTTGACTCCTTCCATGAAGGTAAGATGGGCAATGCAATTCAAATTGCAAATCCTGATATTTTATTGCTATTTGAACCATTCAGGTGGTCAAGACAATAAAGATCCTATTAACTTTTGATGGTAATGTTATTCAGTAGAAATCTTTCCAGTAAGCCAGCCTACAGTCAGGTGCTGAGTATAACATAAATTCAGTAGAAGTATATATGCACATAGGTAACAGAGATTTAAGCAGATATAAAACACTAGAACTCCAAAGATGTCAGCTTTGCACTGGGATAGGCACAGCCATTGCTTGCAGATTTGGAAGCTACTATTTGGGATATTGCATGCATCAGGGAAAATTATGAATGGTGTTTGGACGGCTCAGGATTTGCCTGTTGTCATTCCAGCCCCTCTGTATGATACTGTCTATAAACAGGAAAGAATGGAGGTCAGATTGGTGGAAAGCTATGCAAAGCTATTGGCTTTGATGTATCTAAAATCTCAAGGTCAAATACACAAGTTGTTTTAATTGGACTACCTACTCCATGGATCCTCACAGCATACTCTTGAGAATTTATTTTAAATGCCTGTAGAAAAAAGATGGGAATCTTTATTTTTGAGTGCTCCTCACCAGATAACTGGGAATGAGGTATTGTTGAGGTTTTATTGTATAAAGGATTAAAAAAAAAAAGTGTGTGTAATGAAGTTTTATGTTACAATAAAAAGCAGAAGAAGAAAACGGTTGATGTGCCCAGTCGTGTTGTCAGTGTTCCGAATTTAGCCTCCTATGCAAGGAACTTTTTGAGCTGTGACTTGAGATCAAGAAGAAGTGCTCCTCAAATAACAAAATCTACAAGCTTAGACCAGAGTCCTGGCTGCCTCCAGATGGGCTCTCCATCAGCACAGTCCTCAGACAGCACTGCTGCTGCAAGGTATTTTTCCATTTTGAAGTGATTTGTAAGATGATGAACTGGTATTCAGAATCTTGTAGGCAACTCAACCACATCGGTCATTTGGAAATAAACAGTGACCTAAGGTTTGCGTTGTGCAATGAATGCCATGTGTTTAATCCTCTGCAGACAGAAGCAGAACTTCACTGCAGAAGGTGTTAATCACGGCCCAGTCCCTTCTGGTACAAAAAAGAGTAGTTACAAGTATTCAACTAAGAATATAGTTAATAGTGCATGAGGCTGTTTAAGACTTGGGGCATGTATCAGTGGTTCTGTTAAGGATGTGTTTTCCTTGTTACTTTTGTTTCCTCACTTTGCACTTGGTAGATGTATACAGTGTATTTTTATTTTAGGAAATATTTGAATGAATCTAGGCTAATCATTTGGCAGAGGCCTTAGAGACTTAAAAATTGATTAGCAGATCCTTAACTAGAAACTTCTTAGTTTGACATTTTCTCCCTGAAAAGCTTCAATTTTCTTCAAAGTTGTGAGTTATTATTTAAACGTTTAGTGTCTGAACTATCTCTTCATGAAATAGTTAAAAATGCATGTCGTTAACATTATACAGTTATAATGCAAAATATTAAAAAAACCCCAGCCTACCACTATAGTGCAGGACGAAAGCCAGCCTTCTCACCCATCTCCGAGTGGAGATTGCTTAGCCTATAAATTATGTGCTAGAATTCTTTCCTTGAAGGCAGATGGTGCTGACTACTGCCAACGACAACAACCCAGGACGTGGGCTTGGATCCAGTTCAGTAATTCCTACATCTTAAAGATAAAATCATTCTGTGTCATGCCAGAGAACTGCCAAGACAAATCAAGAGTTGTATTTTAAAGGGAAACATACAGGGAGACTGAGGGTAGCTGGACTGCTACTTGCTTACTCTTTTAAGTCAATCAATCATAAATCATATTTGCTATAATATAAGCTAAATAAAATTAGTATCAATGTTAAAAAAGCATCCTGAATGCTGAAAAATTAGGGTCTGTGTAATAGGATTGATCATAAAAGCCAGTTAGTGTTCAGATAAATCCTTTAGTTCCAAGTAAACCTTTTACCCAAGATTTTTAATGCATAATTTGTACTGACAGCCTGAGAGAGTTGGGGCTGTTCAGCCTGGAGAAGAGAAGGCTCTGTCTCACTGTGGCCTTCCAGTATCTGAAGGGGGCCTATAATAAAGCTGAGAAGGGACTTTTTACCAGGGCTTGTAGTGATAGGACAAGGGGTAACGACTTCAAACTAGAGGAAGGGATTTACATTAGATGTAAGGAAGAAGTTTTTCACTCATGGTGGTGAGTCACTGGCACAGGTTGCCCAGGGATGTTGTACATTCCCCAACACTGTATGTGTTCAAGACTAGGTTAGATGGTGCTGTGAGCAACCTGGTCTAGTGAGAGGTGTCCCTGCCCATGTCAGGGGGGGTGGAACTAGAGGATCTTGAAGGTCTTTTTCAATCCAAACCATTCTATGATTCTATGATTTGATTTCATATTTTTAAGAGTGAATTGCATCTGCCATTTTCTGATTTTCAAGACATTATATTCTTGAAGCATCCTTTATTTTTTGAGATGTCAAGAATTATGTTCAAACATTTCTCCACAGCTGTCAGCTCTCCTTTACACTTCCCTGTGTTCCTACTAGTGCTGT
This sequence comes from Brachypteracias leptosomus, assembly GCA_013401335.1. Classification (NCBI taxonomy): domain Eukaryota; kingdom Metazoa; phylum Chordata; class Aves; order Coraciiformes; family Brachypteraciidae; genus Brachypteracias; species Brachypteracias leptosomus. Next base: position 16,906 of record VYZX01010654.1, read on the forward strand.
TAGCCCACTTAACTGGCTAGCACGGATGCCCCTAGAAAATGTAGCTGGCACCTTTTGGCCTCATCCAGTTCATGTGAGCACAAATCCATTCATAGGATTGTGAGTTTTTCCAGGAAAAAATATATTAAATATTTGTATGATTGTAAGTGATGCTAATTCTTATTTGTTTGCACAGGACACATGGCAGTGAACTACCCCAAAACAAAGGTAACCGAAAACAAGACCCTCAGCATCAAGAATGGTTTACTAAGTATTTTTCATTTTAAAGCAAACTATTTCTATGCTTTTCAGAATTACTGGAAAAGATGCTCCTGTTTTCTTTTAGGGAATGACAACCCAATATATGATTTAGAAAGAAAAACCCCCTAATTTCAATGTAAATAATCAAGAACAACTGCACTCTCTCACATCTAATAACTCTGGAGTTATAGGCATGGATTTCAGAAAAACGCATTTTTTTAACAAAATCTGTAAAAAAATGAAGAAAAAGCAAAATTCCAGCTGTTGTTATCTGATGAGACTTTTTAATCAAGAGACTGTACCACTGCACAGGTACAATAAATGAGCACTTTGGTCTCTGATATGCCCTGTCAATCTGGCTCCAGCTGATAAAAGATCTTACTTCTGTAAGTGATTTCTGTAGGTTTATACATTTGCTTCATCAGCTGTTTAAACTAATTTCTGCATATAATAATATAATTTTAAAAGTTTTTAATAGAGTTTTGTTAAACTTCAAGCTGTACAGCATGCGGCGTACCTCCAAGAATAGCATGTTTATAGCAGGCTGGTTTAGAAATGCTTTCTGATTTGCTTAATAAACTATTTTGTACAGTCAGCATTGCAATATAATACTCCTGCTGCACTTCAATACATGCATCAGCCTGATAAATTGGGATAATATGTAAGTATGAATATTAAAACTTGCCTGGTAAATCACCCATTTTTATGTTTTTCAAAATAGCACTATGTTAAGCTGAAGTCTGAGTCAGACTGATACACCGAGTCCCAAATTTATGGGAACTGCACACTTGTACCTTTCTGTCAATATTATTCCCACCTAAATGTGAAGCAGGCAAGTGGCAGCATTTATCAGATCACACCAACTCACTCATTACTAGGAGAAAAGACACTCATGAAGAAATTAACCCTCAGGTAATTCATCAGTGAATGTGAAAGGCAGGGAATAGTGCAAGCAGCAGCCTAGTGTTTTAAGATAAGGGTAGTGCAACTGCTGTGCAATTTGAGTCCTCATTTTCAAAAAGCATTTGTGTAGCAAATTTTTTGTGTGTGAACGGCCCACCTCCGGCCTAACCTCTGCTTAGATCCAACAGCAAGAACCCTACCAACACATGTGAGCACTTCCTACAGCACAGCCACAGCACCTCACTGGTGGTTACAAGGTGGCAGAAAGCTTCCACAGGCCAGTATTTCCATCCCAGCTGCCTAGTACTTTCTCCAAGATCAACTGCTTGGTTTAGGAGACTTGGGCATCAGATTCGGCAAAAAGACATTTTTTATACATGTCATCAAGAAGGGAACCAAATGGTGCACAGTCACGCTGAGGAGTGCTTGGTATCCATGAGAGGACCAGAAATGTATAGGGCCGGTTTTCATTGGCTTGCATCCACTCTGCCCTAAAAACTTTTAAAGCACACTAGAAAGTTCAATACACAATTGCTAATTCTCATTTCTAGGGTTACAATATTCTCACTACTTAACTCTGTTCCCAAAAAGGTGGCCTAAAAAGTAGCTTTCTTGGCTATAAGGCTGAATTAAGCTTATTGCCTAGTAACACAGGACTTCTTTGCTATTTCTACCTCCAAAATCTTTTTTTGGCTACATTTAGATTACAAAACAGCTGCAATAGAAGCTGATTCTGTAGACTGGACAGTGCTAATGACCTGACATCCAGCATGAGCAGTCTTTAGTTTGGAGGTAGGTATGCTGGACCATCTCCATACTAGCCTGACAGACAGAACACCAGAACACTGGGCCTGCATTACTTATGTCCCAGGGGAGTGCATTTAGCAGTTTCATTTCATCCTGCAAGAATCAAATTTGTGTAACCCAAGACCCCTTCGTGAGGTGAGCAGAAGTCCAGTGGAGATGGACAATTCACTTCAAAAAAAGTACACTCTTGATCTGACTTAGATACAGACACTTCTAATGGTGCTTCTATACAGTGGCATTTACAGATAATTATGGGATCACAAAATATTTGAATCTTCCAGTAAAACCAGACAGTAATCTTTGCAAGTATTTTCAGCATACCAGCAAAAATATTGTTGGGGGAGAGCCAGGGCCAGGGCTGCCCTTTCTAGGAAGAACAGAATGTATTCTGGAATACACCCTTCTACCAGAGAGCGTCCTGAACAGCAACTCTGCGTATTTTCAGTGAAATGTGAAACCAATCTGTATTTTTTTTAAAAAAAAAAAAAAGTAATTTATTTTGCTTAATTGTCTTAATTATTTCTATTTGTATTACAAATTACATTATACAAATAGCACACAAAGTAAAAAGCACACCCCTGCTTTGAATTGCTGAAAATATTCAGATATATAAAGTCAAAGATCATGTTTGCTTCATTGGAGCAGGAATATTAGCAGATGCTTGTTCCAGGTAAGCCAATGGACCTTGGGGCATTTCTGCAGGCTTTTTGTGCTGTACGCTGATGTCTTCCAGGATCTGCTGCCAGTGTCGCAGTTTACCCAAATGCTTCTGAATTAATGCTTCTTTTCTCTGCAATTCATTTCTTAATTCCGAAACATCCTATGGATGAAAAATCATGTATTAGTAAATAGACAGCATTCCTAAGAATAATCACCGCACATAAAGAGCATGTCATTTTTTAGCTTGAGTTTTCAAGCTGATCTTATAGGGATTCTCATAATGGAAAAGAACCTAACAATACAGAGGGAAAGCACTGAGAATGCACTAGTTCCATTCTCCTAAGTCCATATTTCAGAGATGATTACTTCCAGCAAAATTTGACTAGCTAGTTTGTTCTTTCCAAGGAAACTATCATCAGTGTTCCAATACTCCAGAGAGCAGCAGACATCCAGCTTCTCCAGCTAAGAGCTGTGTTAACGGTCAAGTTCTACCACCTTAAGATACAGCATCGTGTTGAGAAACCCCAAATTAATGTGAACGAGGTGATTAACTGTACCAGTACACAGCTTATCTGATCTAGCACAACACAGGTAAATTAATGTAAACATACCTCTTTAATTACTTGCTCTGGTTTCTGAACTGATAGCTGCAGTCTTTTTTGTAGAAAAAAGCATTCTGTTTGTCTTGCAACATCCAGAAACTTCTGGATGCACTGATCAACACCTAAACATAAAATAACAAAATAGAAATAACAGATTCCAGAAAAAGACATTATCAGATTGATGCTAGTAGTTGTCTGCACACTATTAAAAACACTTTTTGCAGTACTTTCTATAAAGAAAATATTCATATTTACAAAAATGACATATATATAAAACCAGGATGTACATTAAGTCTGTGGATAAAACACTGTTTTGCAAAATTTCAGAACTTCTCTTAAACATGCAAGACAACTGTTTTTTTTCACCAACTTTTATTACATTTTTGACAATGACAAAGAGTGATAAAATAATTTGTCAAACTTGGTTCAATAAAGAAGCTCAGCGTAAGGTTCTAAAACATGCTGATATTTAGGAGAATATTCTGCTTTCATATGTGATGCACTACTGCTTTGGTAGCAAAGCTGTCCCAGTCCAGCATATGAATACGACCCAATATCTAGAAAGGAGTTTTCAAAAGCATTTATGCTGTTTTCGAAATGGCTCTTAAGAGTCAAGCTTCGAATTTTTTTCAGAGAAAAGCACAGTTCTCAGCAGTAGTCAAGGGCAACTTTTTAACTTTCTCTTTGCACCAGTTCAGTATTAATTGTGCCCCCCACAGAGGTGCCTGTCACACAAGCCTTAGAGCGCTGCTACTCAGCAATCTAGGCCTTCTTTTCCCACCTTTTATTACTGCTTCATACAGCTTCATGATGTATCACATCAGCTTCCTTGGTTTTGAACCGTGTTTTTAAGCGCACTTTAATACAATCCCACACAACCCCGGAGGCCAGCTGGAGCTCAGACCCTCCCACAAGGCCCCGGCCATTCCTAGGTGGGTTCATTCCGTGTGAGCCTCCCACGATCGTGCACAGCGCTCCACCTGGGAAGGGCCGAGCAGCCCCCAGCTACGCCAGAGCCACCGTCCAAAGAGCCCGAAATAGTTTTTTAAGCCTCTTTTGGTCTCAGTGACAAGGCACATAAACCTCCGGCGTTGCCAAAATGCACCTGCAAAACTTCACAAGAAGCTTTAGGGTAAGTCAGCCATAGCTTTGCAACCCCAGCCGTGTCCCCCAGCGCTCCAGGCCCACAGAATAAAGCCGTGCCGGATGCGGGGCTTCTGCGAAGCCGAGCCGAGCTGCAGCACCCCGGCAGCGCCCGAAAGCCGCCGAGGGGCAGCCCAGCCCGGCCCGGCGGGCAGGAGGCGGGGGCCGATGGGCACTGCTCCCCTCCACCCCCCGGCGCCTCACCGGTGCGGATCTCCTCCTGGTCCGTGCCGTTCACGTAGTCCTGGCTCACCAGCGAGGCGAAGCAGGCCTGCGAGAGAAAAGCGCGGAGCTGAGAGGGCCGCCGGGGGCCAGCGCCGTGCGGGCAGTGCCCACCCGCGGCCTCCCCCGGCCCGGCCCACGCACCTCGAAAGACGCTTCCAGCTCGTCCACGAGCGTGTTGTTGGGATTGCGCGGCCCTGTTGGAGGAGGGATGAGGCCGGCNCGGCTGATTGACGAACATGCCGCTCAGCGTGCCCGCCATGGCGAGCCGCGGCGGCCGAGCGGCCGCGCATGCGCCCAAGGGTGGGAGCGGAAGGCGGGGCCAGGCCCCGCCCCCGCCCGACCTCCGCGCCTCAGCGGCAGGCGTGGCGAGCCCACCCGGCCTGCTACTGCCGTGGAGCTGTCCCCGAGGCACCGGCGTTGCGGCTGCCCCAGCGGCCGGGCATCGCCCCCGGGTGAAAGGGCGAGGGGAAGAAGCAGAGAACGCGAAGCCTCCCTCGGAGCTGGACCCTCCTTCTCCGACCTGTGCCCTCCATGCCTCCCACACTCCGGCGTGGGGTAAGCATCACTTGTTACACACCAGCGTTTAATCAAAACGATCACCCTAAAACACACAAAACCCCCCACCCTCTGGGACTGGATCCCCCAGATTCTCAAGAAAATTGAAACTTAACTACTGTATTAAGCCTGTTTGACGTTTGGACTGATCCTAGGAATACTGCTTGGAACACAGCAGCAGGAACACAGAAATCATGCGAGATAGTGGCAGGTTCCCCTCAAAAATCCACCAAACACTAACTTGTGTTCATCAGTTTTTGTAAAACAGTTTCAAGATTGTTGGCACTTGTTTAAGACTCAACACACAATTTAGTGCTGAAGCCATGCTAATCACACTAACTGCAACAGCCTAAAGTCTGATGGTGTATTTCTACCTCAAGAGCAGTTTTAGTTTTTCTAAGGAAAAATGTTAGAATAGCATTTTTATAAACACCTTTGCAGAGTTCCCTTTCACACCACCTCTGTATTCACCCAATACTGAGGCATTGCTATGATCTCCATCTATTGTAATTCTTTCACTCAAAACACACATCCAAATAAAATATTTATTGTTTGCAATTAATTATGTTTACTTTACATTTCAGCTGTTTTCCATCATCATGTTTTCATACTAAATAACAGCTCAAACAGCATGTTTTTTTATTTTAAGCTGCATAATATGGGTTGACAAGTCTCAAAGATAAGATATTCTTACCCAGGTAATGACATATAAAATGCATTTGTAGTGATTACCATATTTTCACTATACTTGGGACATTCATTTATGAATGCATTTTAAGATTTTTTTTTTTTTAAGGCAGAGTGGATGATCTTAGAGTAAGTATTTTATTTGGCATTGTGACTATCTTGACTTAATCGAGCTGCAAACTCGACCAGCGTTCTCGTGGGCCGCCCCGCCATGCCTTTCCGCAGATAGGGCACCTCGTCTTTATTCGACATCACACCAGCTATATCTAAATGAGCCCAGTGAGAGGCAGTCACAAATTCCTTCAGGAATGCAGCAGCTGTGCACGCTCCTCCAGCTCTGTGGGAAGCAGAAAAATTGTATTGTTTCTAAAGCAACACAACCATTAAATACACTGAAAGAAATAGGCACATGAAGGGTATCGGTACATCTTACCTGCTGTACTTCCCAATGTTACTCAAATCTGCAAGAGGGCAGTCTGTTACTTGCTTTGTGTAATGTTCAAAAAGAGGCATTCTCCAAACTCTGTCTCCTGTCAAAATGCTGGCCTGAGAAAGAGACAGTGATAGTTTTGGCAAGTTTCTTTTTTATTTATTTTTTTTCCCCAAAAACTGCATTTATAAGCCCCAGTATCATGCATGCTTATTTTCAAGCTTTCATCAGTCTAAAAATCTTCAGACCAATATAATACTAGATATTTGGAAATACACTGAAAAATAAAACAGTGAATCCTACTTTTTAGGTACTTCAGTGTTAGTCAAAAGGCAAAAATCTAAAGACTGCTTTTTTTGTTAATTTTTCCTGCCAACACAAATCCTTCCCTTCAGAGACTTCCTCTAGCCATCAGGCTTCAGCCACTCAACAAGGCCTCTCTGAATTTGTCTCAAGTGTTGATAAGCAAGATTATCTTTTTAATATGAACTAATTACTGTCAGTAGTCCAGAGCTTATTATGGATATGCAGTAAGTTATCAGAACATGCAGATCCCTGAGATGATGTGCATGGTATTTGCTGTATGATATTAAACCTCACTAAAGAGCTAGTACTTAATAGTCAAAACTATTTTCAGTTAAATACACAGTACTAACACCCTTGCTATGAGATTTCAGAATGTAATAACATACCTTTTAGACTTGCATAAAGTAAGACTTTCAGCTATTACTGAATGATTATTATGATTTCATAATCATGCAGATGATGTACCTCATAAAGGTGAGTCCAAAGCCACGATGAGTTTGTGAACACTCCAGTCGCAGCAGACCCCAGTGCAACATCCATGGCACCTACAGAAACACACCTTCAAGGTTACAGCAAAGGCAAAGGTGGACCTGAGCTATTCCTCTGCATCCTGTCTCCTCACAGAACTTTCCATTTTTAATTCCCATTATCAGTAATTTCCAAAGTCTGCAAAAACTAAAGATTTTAGTACACTTGCTTTTAGTTTAAACATTGTTACATTTATAGAATTTGGTAAGACAAGAATTCATTAAAAATATATTCTGCATCTCATGAAACTTTCTGAGACTCTGTTTTCAGATTGTGGTTTCTTAGCAATATTTCTAATATAATGTATTCAGCAATAAGTGTCATCTCAAAAAAAATTCTATATTTCATTATTTCCATATAGAAAATATCAGTGGACTTGTTGCAATTTACAGAACTCTACAATTTTCAAGCTGATACTTCCCCTTTTTTTTGCACAGCATATGTGAATTTACTTTAAGTGAAAATAATCCTTATCAAAATACTAAGCCATGCCTAAACCAGAGGGATTACATATTTATTTATTCGATGCCACAGAACTGCTTCTCTAATGCCAACTCTCAATCCGCAATGAGATTAAAAAAAAAAAAAAAGAAAACGGCAAAAGTGTAGTTTAACAAAACAATAACATCAAAGAAATTTGTACAGGACCTCTCCGCCTTCCTGCTTGGTACCCAAGGATCCCAAATACAAAAATCAACTATAGTGGAAGTCAGCTCCTTCTATAGATGCCCTGTACATGGGGATACTTTTATACAAGCCAATGATCTTGACATCGGCTTCCCTTCTGTCCACTGAAATTTTCCACAGCATTTGAACTTACTAGTTCAAAGTAATGGAACATAATTTAAAGCACAGGTAGAGAATATAAGGGAAGATAATTATTTAGCTTAGCATATTCATTAAGTAACGCAGCAGACTCCTGTCTGAACTGCTCTTCCATGCTTGCTCTCATTTCAGCTACAGTCGCTTCACCCACAACCATTAGTTACTACAGTTCAGGAGACGCATACACAATGCTGGTTTTAAATTTAAAATTACAACCTCATTCATATACAGCTGTAGAAATGAAACAACTAAAGCATATTCTATTATGCAAAGTTTAAGTATGCAAACTGCACATAAAATAAGAGGTATTTTCATCAGAAGAATTCTTGGGAAGACGAGAATAACTTTCCTAGTCTATTATCTAGAATCATGCAGACCTGAGCTAGCTCATGTAATGGAAGAACTGGTGCTGGCTGGGTCAGAGCTCAGGCACCCAGGAAGCTGTTCACAAATAAGTTATTTTGGCTCCAATGTGGCCTGTGCTGTATGGACCTGGCAGGATTCATCCACAGCCACACCAGTATCTCTGCGCATCACACAGCCCCAGGAGCTGGGAAGGCTTTGCTCAGAAATGGAAGCACTGGGAAACATTGTGCAGAACATCAAAGTCTGCATCGGTTTTCCTACTCTTCTTAATTCTGGCTCAGCTGGGCTGGCCCAACACCATCTATGTGGCTGAACATGTACCCTATGTGCCAACACCCTGCCCAGTCCTAGAGACACACTGCAGCTGAGTTGTTAGAGCCTAAACTGTGATGGCTCTTGCCCTACAATATGTAAAATCATCTCAGTTGCTTTCAAGTTGGCTTTATATACATAGCACAACTAATCCACAGCCCTCTTAAAGAACTCACTTGCAAAATGAGCCGGAAGGGAGACTGCTTACCTGTTAATGTTGCAGCATTCACAATAGCCCTTGCATTAAAATTGTGGGCATAACAGAGAGCATCAGCTAACAGCAGCCTTCCTTCTGCATCTGTATTATCCACCTTCAGGTGCAAAATTAGCAAAAAAAGATATTAACTGCTGAAAACATCCCTTTCACTGATTTATGTGTTATCTCCAGTAGCTGCCAGATTGTAAATGCACTGTCAGAGGCCCCAGGAATTTTGGGAATGAAAACTTACTCAATGTAAAAAAAAAGAAAAAGATAATATTGATACATAGTTATGTTTGTAAAATAAAAGCATATCTGTAGCTGAGGTCAAGTCATCTTTCATCACCACAACCTCTGCATGCTGGGCTTCCGTGTAGCTGGCCCCTCAGGAGAGCCCGGAGGCAGGAGAGGAGCCCCAGAGGAGCGCAGGGGTCTTGTCACCATTCCCAGCAAACCCCGGGAGTCCCAGGGGCTGCTTCTGAGCAAGCAGAGATTTGGCCAATTGAAACCACAAAGAAGGAGGGGGTACCACAAAGAAACACAGATGCATCCCTGGAAACGGTTCCTTGTTACACTGCTTTCTCTTTGGATCTTGAATCTTCTTCCTCCTCTTAAAAAAAAAATATATATAATCAATAGCCCCTTTGCTCTTTTTCCCATTCAGGGAAAGCTGCAAGATGAATTGCACCATGTGCTCTGAGCTATTAGTATCTTCTTGCAAATTCCTTCCTGATGGAGGAAGCATGGGCCCAGTCTTCTCCCTCAAAGCAGAGGGTGACTGAACTCAATTTTGGGAGAAGGTCCTCAAAGAATCAGAAAGTTCAGCAAGTCAAAGGTGGCAGAATCATAGAAATCCAGACACAGAGAAATATTAAGCCACCTACTTCTGTACAAAATCAGTGGTCTACAGCACAATGACTTTCAGTACCTTTTAATCTATTAGATGAGTATGGAGCAGTTTAGATTACATATGGAATGTGTTTTGGGTACTAATTTGGCAAGCTTTGAACTAATAGCTCCTGTGACTGAGAGTTCCAATTGTACAGAGCAGCTTGGCAGTGTAAAGACCTTGGTTACGTCAGCAGGAAACTAATACTCTTATGTCTTACTCCAGATAGCAGGGAAGTGTCCTGAAGGGTCTGCTGGAAGCAATTAGCATGTTATTCATTCTGGCTGAGAACCCACATTTCTGAGCCCTGTAACAGCCTCTTGTGCTAAACCAAGATTTTCTCGCATGTTCAGCAAATGACCACACTTTTCAGCTTTTCCTAGCAATTTATAAAATGTGTCTAATGTCTTCAATCTCTATTTATATTTGAAAGAATCCTATGATAACAATTTCTAATTCTGAACATGCTTCTTACATTTTTAAAAGCAGCACATTTGCACTGTTTATCTTTTTTAAAGGTTTTTTTCAAACATGTACTCTAACTGCAGCCATCTAATTTGATTAAACCAATTCACTCCAAGTATTCAAAATCTAAGTTTCACATACATACCTGTATTGTTTTTCCATTCTTGGCTCTCACTACATCCCCAGGCTTGTTTGCCTTACCACTGGGCATATTTTCACAGAGGGGTGCCAAACCTCAGAGAGAAAAAGAAAAGTGCATTATTAGTTTCTTTCTCAGAAAAGACAAAGAAAAACACAACACTTAGAAGACACTGAACACTTACTGTTAAGGAAACAGTACTGTTCTCATCTTGAGTTTATGCTCAAAATCCAATTTTTCCTAATTACTGAAAGACACGTGGTCCAATTTCCAATCAGGGAAACTGCTCTGCATGTGCACCACCACAATCTCTCACCTACACCATTTTACCACTAGGATTTACTTCTACTTTATGCCCAGGCAAGTGAGAGCAGAAGAGCAACCAAAACCATCTTACATCTTCCATATATGAATAATTAGTCATATGTAATAGGATTGATTTCTTGCTGAAATTAAAAACTTCTCAAATAACATTAATTATCTGGGCCATTGAAGCTCTGCTCATTGTAATTAAACACTGTGTAACGTCAAGAGGGGTCCAAGGACTCGCCACAAACTCCAACCATAAGAAGAGCAGAATGAGATGAGCGAAAAAGAGAGGCAGTGTCACAGCTATGACCGGGATAATGGGATGAAAGGCACTCCACCATTTCCAGGGAAAACTTGCTGCTGGCACAAGGAATAAGTGAATTGTAGACCACCACTTTTCAGTGGAATTGTGTACACAGACTTTTCCTCCACTGATTTATCCCTTCCCACTGCCTAGGTTCAGTGAGGAGGTGTGCTTCGCTGCCCTCTCCTGGTTGAAGCCTAGAAGTGACTAAAATACTAGTTCCTGAAAGTCAAGGGTCTCAAAACGTGCAACTTGTCCTAGAATGGATTACATATCATCACTAACTGGTCTTGCCACAGTTCCTGAATCTGCTCCTTTGACTTTAGCTATGCAACAGTTTTGCAGAAAAAAAATAAGCATTGCTTTTACTTAAAAATGTCAGCAGACTGGTTTTGTTTGTTTGTTTTAGATTTCTGCTGAGATACTCACCTAAGGAAACAAAGAGCTGATTCCCCTTCCTGTCCGGTTGTGGCAAACACTCCTTGAGCTAGCTCAGTTAACTCCTCCTCATTTGTGATTCCTTTCACAGATACCCACATTCCTTCTTGTAATGAAGGATCAGGACTTCAGAAAAACTCGTTGAAAATAAGTTTATTAACAATCATTTCTCCCCTAAGATCTAAAACTGATGCCTTACAGATATTAATTTGGTGTTGCAGTATTTTATTCAAGCAAACCTAGCATTTTTTTGATAAGCAAGTAAAAGTGGATGAGAGGCTGAGCAAAGGAATGAGAGAAGTAGGTCTGCAAGAGTCTGTTACACTTCTGTAAGACCATTACCACTGCTGATACTAGAAAATTACTGTCTAAACAAGATACTGTAAAATTAAGATTTTTGGATTATCACACAGACAGACTTACCAATTATGTTAAGAGGTAGATTTAAAGCTGCTGCTGTCACAATGGCTGAACAGATAATTGCTGCCCCTCCCATATCTGCTCTCATCGCATCCATACCCGAGGATGGCTTCAGTGAAATGCCACCACTGGAACAAACAGCACAAGTATCATCCAACATGTAGGAGTTCCATATTGCCTACGCTGATAATGTTCTGTCCACCAGGACGTTTTAGCAGCAAATACCAGTAAATGCTAGACTTTGTGTTTCCAGATATTCCTGTAACACCCTACTAAGCATACTGAAAGCAAGGTATCTGGGTTTTCATGACAGATAAAATATGATCCTGAGTTACTTCCTTATAATTTGGATGCCATAAAAATCCAAGTAATCTGTGATAGACTAACATTTAAACAAGTACATTCTTCATCCAGAGGTTTGCTCAGGCCAAAACCCCTGAAAAAATAGCACACTCTGTTTTCTTTCCCCCTGAATTTCCATTTTCCCCTTACAAGACAAGGACATATCCATTCCTATTTTGTCCAACCCCTCAAGCTTGTCCTATCCTCAGGAAAGGCAGCACAATCTACTACATAAGGCAGGTTCACTGGAACAGCATTGGAAGATGTGCTGAGCAAGGCAAAATCATGTCCCTGTTGAACATGAATAGCAGGAAGACATTCCCCTCCCTCTAGTCATTAGAACATTGGCATACATACCTGTCAAATGTAACTCCTTTTCCTACAAATACCAATGGGGAGTCACTCGTATTAGCACCACCTAAATAGTGAATCTCCAGGAAGATGGGATGTTCAGCTGAACCCTTAGCTACACTCAGGAATGCTCCCATCTGTTGTGTTGCTATCCAAGACTCTGGTCTGAAACAGAAATATAATTATTTTTTTTATTTTTTGTAACTGGACACTTTGACCAAGGTAATTTATTTTGTTTTTAAGAGATCATAGTTCTTGAAGGTTCATACACAAATTCTTAATTTCATTTTAGTTAGTTATTTTAGAAACTACCATTTAATTCCAACCATTATTACTTTCTTTGTGAAACAGAAAAATACCTCCTCAAAGTTGCTGCTTGGTTTTTGTTTTGCTTCTTGTTTAAAAAAACAACCAAAATGACAAAACAAGCAACAGCTCCTCTGGGCTTTCTGCATCAGAAACATCAAACTTTCTCTTGCCCATGAGGCTGTAGCCTCTGAAGGCAAATGAAGTAACAATATTGCAGCAGGTTACAGTTTAGCTTTCTGCTGTCAAGATGGTAAACTATGGGGAAAGTTGATTTCCCTCAATCTTTTGCTTTTCAGTAGAACTGCCTCCACCAAGCAGTTTGCCCACTTTCACCAAAGAGTAGTTAACTAGAAATTCAGAGGCAAGAAGCATTAACTGTGCAAATTTAATTGCAAGAACTTTTGTGGCTCCATCTCAATGTCTTTAAAAGCTAAACCACACCTCAACAATACCAGCAATAAATAAAGGATGCTTGAATACTACATGCAAACAAACAAAAAAAAGGTACGTATAAAACCCACTAGGGAAGAAAAAAAAAAAATACCAGAAAAAAGGTACCTAGTATCTACCCTTTATTCAGTCTTCATCAGGCTTCCTTTCACTGTTAATTAAGCAGTAATTGACTTCATGACTAATTGACAGTTAATCATTTCAGTGTGTCACAGTATCTTACTGATGCTGTGCACCAGAAGTTCAGCTAATACTGCTAGCAGCCTCTGGTCTAGGCACCCCTCGGACCTTTCTGCCAAGCACCTCCCTTGCTTTTGTTATTGGAAATGGTAGAGGGAAAATGAGAGCCCACTGCAGATCTGAATAACCCAGAAGGTGTCTTACCCTACAGAGGATTCATTTCAATAGACTTTACCTTATATGGACCTTCACATTGCTGAAACTTCTGAGCTTCTGTTCTATATGCTCAGCAAATTTGATTGGAGTTATATAATTGGCTGGAGCCTCCATGAGGTACCGAGCGAGGTTCTGACCCTCGGCGTAGGTAACACCTCTCTGCCAGGCTTCGCTTTCAGCACTAAACAACACCACACAATAATCAGGATCACAAACATTTGCAAAAGTAAGATATTGTCAGCATCCATCTGATCTCTCCTGTTTGGAAATGCAGTATCATTCATTTGGGGCAATTAAGGATGTCATCATACTTGTGCTACGAGCAACTCAGTATGAGATCTAAGGTGCATCTAATCTAGTAGCTCATCTCTGGTTCTAGTCAGTGCCAAATGTTTCACAGAAAGCTGTAAGAATCTTAGAGCAGACGGATGTAAAAATTATCTAATACATTAGGACTTGTCCTAATCCTTACTAGTCAGAGATTGGCTTAAATCCTTAAGCACAAGGTTTAATACCTCTTCCAAAAGTCATAATCGCATTAATTGTAAGAGCTCTGAAAGTTTTTATTTACCATATAAAACCTCTAATTCTGTTTTTCCCTTTACTGAAATATGATTATGTGATAAGGGTGGAATTTGGATCTCCCTTCACAGTGCTCTTGAGGCATTTCACTAACAAATGACAGAGCAAACATTTGATGCTGCCTGCATCAGAAACAGGGATGTCTTCCTGGTTGCTCTGCAGCACTGTCAGTACAAAACCTTTCATTTTACTAAGACAGAACCGAAAGATTTACTTGCTTTAAAAGATCATAGAATCATAGAATTTCTTAGGTTGGAAAAGACCTTTAAGATCATCATGTCCAACCATTAACCTTACTCTTCCAAGTCCACTGCTAAACCATGTCTCTAAGCACTATATCTACATGACTTTTAAACACATCCTGGGATGGTGATCCAACCACTTCCCTGGGCAGCCAAGGAACCCTTTCAGTAAATAATTTTTTCTTAATATCCAACCTAAACCTCCCCTGGTGCAACTTGAGGCTATTTCCTCTTGTCCTATCACTTATGTGGAATAACAAACTGGCACCCAGATCTCTGCAACCTCCTTTCTGGTAGTTGTAGAGAGCAAGATCTCCACTGAGACTCCTTTTCTCCAGGCTAAACAACCCCAGTTCCCTCAGCTGCCTCTTGTAAGACTTGTTCTCTAGACCATTCACCAGCTTCATTGCCCTTCTCTGGACCTGCTCCAGCACCTCTATGCCTGTCTTGTACTGAGGTGCCCAAAACTGAACACAGTATTCCAGGTGTGGCCTCACCAGTGCCAAGTACAGGGGGATGATCACTTCCCTGGTCCTACTGGTCACACTATTCCTGATACAAGTCAGGGTGCTACTGGCCTTCTTGGCCACCTGGACACACTGCTGGCTCATGTTCAGCCAGATGTTGATAAACACCCCCAGGTCCCTTTCTGCTGGGCAGCTCTCCAGCCCAGCCTCTTCCCCAAGCCTGTAGTGTTGTCTGGGGTTGTTGTGACCCAAGTGCAGGACCTGGCACTTGACCTTGTTAAACTTCATACAATTATCCTTGTCCCATCAATCCAGCCTGTCCAGGTCCTTCTGTAGAGCTTTTCTACCCTCAAGCAGATCAACATTTCCACCCAACTTGGTGGTGTTTGCAAACTTATTGAGGGTGCCCTCAATCCCCTCATCAAGAGCATTGATAAAGATGTTAAACAAAAGTGGCCCTAATACTGAGCCCCAAAGAACACCACTTGTGGCCAGCTGCCAACTGGATTTAAGTCCATTCACCACCACTCCTTGAGCCTGGCCATCCAGCCAGTGTTTTACCCAGCAAAGCATGTGCCCATCTAAGCCATGAGCAGCCAGTTTTTTCATGAGAATGCTGTGGGATACAGTGTTGAAGGCTTTAATGAAGTCCAGGTAGACAACATCCACAGCCTTTCCCTCATCCACTAGGCCAGTCAACCGGTCATAAAAGCAGGACCTGCCTTTCAGCTATCACAAAGCAGGGCATCATCATCAGTGAGGCTGCATCTAGCTACACCCGCTTTTGAGTTCCCAAATACAAAACCAATACTGATAAACTGGAGAAAGTCTAAAGGAGGGCCCCTAGGAAGAGTAGGGAGCTGGAGCACATAACGTACAAGGAGAAGTTAAGAGTTGGGTTTGGGGTTGTTTCACCTGGAGAAGAAAAATTTAAGAAAGATCCAATTGCAGTCTCTCCTCTACCCTTAAATAGCATTTATAGAGAAGAGGATCTCAGAGCTGTGCAGTAAGAGGGTAAGAGACAATGGTCTCGGGATTCATCAAGGGAAACTGCAATAGAATATTAAAAAAAAAAAAATCACCTAAGGGTAGTTAAGAGCTAGAACAGATGGCTCAGTGAGGCTCTGAAATTTTAATCTCAGGAGACATTCAAAACTGGACTAGACAAAGGCCTCTTCAACCTGATCAAGTTTTAACATTGTATGTAACTTTCAAGTTATCCCTAATCCAAGTTTGTGCTGGACTAGATGACCTCCAGAGGTCCTTTCCAACCTAAATTATTATATACAAGAATCACTTCCAATGTCATAAGGGGCCAAAGGGCCATCTATGTATTCAGGAAATGTATATTTAATATAAATGTGATCAGCTTCCAAACTATCTGCTGGGTTACAAAATGGGAAGAGCTTTGCATGTAGCTTATCAAGACATGCTCAAATTGAGAAGTTTTTATTTCCCTAACTTCCTCATAAGGAAGGACTTGTTCCTGTATAAAGTACATATGGGAAATACCTCTTCTCTGCATGACCAAGCATCCTATAGGAAAGGTCCACAATTTTGGCAAGCGATACCAACAGAAGTCCTTTTACATTACAACTATGTTTCAAGTAATTTTTTACTTTTCTTTTTATCACGGGCCTTCTTTTCCATTAAGCCGCATTTTTCATCTTAGCCTCAGAACATGGCCTACTAACAAAACACAAGGAGCAAACACTAGAAACATACTTTAGATGTAGAATTCAAAGGAGTAGGAGAAGTAAAGAAGCATATTGCTGCTAGCCCTATTCTTCCAGTTGTATGTTTCTCATGCACAAGTATGCATACAGCTTTATAACAAACAGGTAAGCTTCCCTTTCACCATCACCTTCCATGAAGCTGAGGAGTAACTACAGGTTTCTTTTTTTGCTTCAGCTCATTGTATTCATGCAATCCAAGGACAGCACCTTCTGCAGCCGCTTGAGCATCTCCACAGGGGTCTACTTCAACACAAGGGATCTCCAGATCTTGGATCTGCCTACAGCCAACTGAAAAATACAGCACAGAACTAGTAGGCCAAGTATTGCACAGGACAGCAGAGCAGATGTCTGAGGTGATCAATACGACATTTCAAGGAAAAAATTTTAACTCAAGATACCAGAGTAAATCAATTAAAAAGATCACGCAGTAGAATAACAAAAAATGTGAATGACCACATACTGACAAATTTTGACTAAAACTATCACTTGGTGAATTGTAATGATCAAGACATTTCACAAGAATAAATAGGAAAGTTTGCAGTTGTTCTAATTCCTTTAAGTTTGCTCTGTATCAAAAAAAGCTCTATCGTTCCTGAGTGCTATGGATTATGATAATCTACAAGTATCAGAAATATGTTGTAATTTAGGTTTTTTTGCCAAGAATATGTCTGCTCTTTTCTTCCAAATGTGTTTATGCACACTTTTATAAACAAACAAAAATAATAGTATATTCCATAGAATCTATGTTGTACCCAAATAATTTAACAATGTTTGGGCAGTTGGTGAGCCCAGGCAGGCTAGCAGTTGGGACATACAGCCGTGATTGTCTGCCAGCCTCAGATTGTAAACCCTGCAGAGAGAACTCTTTTTACTCTTGTCTTATGCACAATTAGCTGAAGCAGTTATCCCTGACTAACATAGGCCTCCACTGCGGATGCCAGAGAACATACTGAGTCATACTACTGATGTTCTGAAAGATATCAGCTTATAACACAAATATCTCAGTTACAAACTAAGTGGCAAACGTAGATATACATGCATGCTTAAGTACAGCGTGAGCGAAAAATGAACTGGTGATGCTCTCAGGTTTCGAAACCATACTGAAAAGACACTTGCTTAATCACTATGACACTGTTCAGGAAAGCTACTCAGTATCAATAACTGCAGTTACTTGCTTGCAGATTGATTTATGTGCAATACAGTTCCTTCCTCACTATGGAAAAACTTATATGTGAAAATTTAGCAAACCATGCAGTAGGTTTTGCATTTCAAAACAAAATTGTATCTCAACTCGCTCTTCAAAAATGGAACATGCTGCTCCACTGCAATAGTTTTATAGACAAAAACCTTAAGGAAACTTAAAAGTAGTTAACCTGCAACAGCTGCACGAATATTTTCTTTGCCTTCATTCCAGTTTTCTTGGTCATTCACTCCAGCATTCTTCTTACCCAAGCCAACTACAGCCACACTTGGGAAGTCCTAGGTAAAGTCAACATAGACAGATTCACTTTCCGCATTGTTACAAGCACAGCACTAAACCACACTTGGTACATTCTCTGTGTTGCACACATTTCTTAGGTTAAGAGTGCGGGTGTGGTGCCACTGTCTTGCACTCCCCATCACTTGTCACAGACATGCAATCAGTTCTTCTGTTGTCCAGTTAATAGTTAATTATGTGTATTGCAGCAGATAGGGCTTTATGCTCAACACACAGCAAACTTGACACTTCTAAGGACAAGTCTAACAGTCCTTTGAAAGCAGACCCAGCTCTCCAGCTGGAACAAAGGCCAGAACTGAGCTGGAGAAGTGTAACCTTTTTGGCACAGTACTATCTTCAAGGAAATAAAATCACTTCAAAGGCTAAGCCTGTTAGCTCTGCTCAGGAGCTGAGCCAGATGATCTGCTGGGTATCAAAGCAAAGCTGCACAGAGGAACGCAGCTGAGAAACCAGCATAGCACAGCAGACTAAACACTCACCTCATTAGCTGCAAGCTGAAGGCTAAAAGGAAGAACTATCAGAGATTAAAGGAGCCTTAAACAAATTAAGTCAAATTTGTATAAAATTCAAGGATATATATGTAAACAGATTTCCCATAACACTGAATAAAAATGAAGCTAATCTTAGGCTTCTCCCCCCCCATCATAAATAGCTGGTCTGTCCAATTCTAACAATGGGGGAGTGCAGAACAGGAGGTTCCAGTAAGAATCACATTTTGTTGAGAGGGGGAAAGAAGAGCAGATTTATACAAGCACAGTAGTGAACACACCTTAAAATAAGATGTAAGGGCAAAGCTCACACATTAATCAGTATGCAATTGAAAATCCAAAGTTCATACCTGATGCAAACCATGGAATACGCGTGTTTTGCCTTTCTTCAAAGGTGGCCCACACCTAGGACACAAAAAGATTCTTTCAATAAATAAGCTGTTATTGGTGTCAAATCTCATGGTACCACATTCAGTCCTCCACCACAAAGTGCTCTTCAGCACTCTACTGGGACACTTGGCTCAGTGCTGAATCGCAGGAAAGGCCAGCTTCCAGGAACATTTTGCATGTTTCCTCAGGGGGTTTTCCACAGCAGTACTCCTCCAAACTGTTTGGCCTGGCAGAAGCAAATACCAGCCTGAGAAGTGGTATGGATACAAACACTAATAAGGATTAAAAAAAGATTGTTCTTATGGGTGTTTGTAGGTACTTTAGTTCATTTCAGAAGCTTATGATGCACTTACACAGACAGAAGTTCTCTCAGCTTTCCAGACACAAGCCTATCAAAAGCATCTCCTGCACTAGTGAACTGGGCAGCACCTTCATCCTTTTCACTTGAGTAGACACCCAGAACAAGTCCCTAGAAAAAGGATGCACATTAATGTAAACAACATGAAATGCAGAGACCCATCTGAACGGCAGCAAACGACTGTTCAAACTGTAACTATGGGGTTTAATATTCATCTTGGTTTATCTACTCATCTGTCATGACGCACAGAGGGACACTTTGGTAAATCAGGATAAACTACTACAACTACTTTTAAACGTGAAAAGAAATGAGATGTAGCACAACGGGACAACTTCTCCCCGCCCAGATGGGCGGCTCTTCACTCAGGTGGCTCCAGGACCACGGGCAGCCGCACCACTCCCGTCCCAAGCCCCTGGGCACGGCAGCGAGGAGCCAGAGCGGGACGGGCAGGGAATGCGGCCGGGGAACCTCTCCAGGGCCCCAGCGCGGCCCCGCCGCCCACCCAACGCCGTAGGTTTGCGGGTAAAGCCCAGGCTGGGCCTGGGAGCCCCCGCCGCTGCCTCCCTCTGCGCCCCCTCACCTTCCCGCCCGCCCCGCGGCTGTAGCCCCGCGGCGAGGGCCCCTGTGCCGCGCAGCCGCAGGCCTGGGGCAGGTCCTGGCGGAGGCCGCGCGCAGCCACCCGCCGCAGGCAGGGCAGCAGCATGGCCAGCCGGCAGCAAGGGAGCGCGGCGCGCTGCTGGCCTCATCAGCCGGCGCCGAGAGGGGCGGGGCCCGGCGGCGGAGGGAGGGGACGGGGGGGGGCGCGGGGGGGGACCCGGGAGGAATTACGGGCCGGTGTGGTTGGCGCCATGAGGTGGGGCTGGGTTGTGTACCCGCGCGTGGTACCGTGTGCCGGGGAGAGCTGGGGCGGCTCGGCCTCACCGTGGGGTTTTTGTCCTCTTGTGGAGTGAGTGCTCCAGATAAGTGCTCGTACGTGCTGCTGAGCTTGAAACAACAGCTCTTGGGGGCTTAGCACACGCTTTAAAGAAAAGAACCCGGGCCTGGTATGCAGCAGGATATTTAATTTGCATATTGAAAATTAAAAATGTGAATTGTTTATGAAAAAAAACTTATTGCAAATGCAAAAACAAATTTAAAGTATTTTTCATGTAGGATGGTGGTTTACTTGTATGACATCACCACATCTGTCCAGAAAGAGTTGATTAGGTTCTAAGAGAAAACAGAAGCAATCCCAAATTAAATTCAAACAAACAAACAAGCTACCCACATAACAAAACAAAACTGATGGTAAGTGAAAAGACCAATGAGGATGACTATACTTCTCTAGCAAAA
Organism: Brachypteracias leptosomus; assembly: GCA_013401335.1. Lineage (NCBI taxonomy): Eukaryota > Metazoa > Chordata > Aves > Coraciiformes > Brachypteraciidae > Brachypteracias > Brachypteracias leptosomus. Next base: position 37,599 of record VYZX01010654.1, read on the forward strand.
AGCACCGTATGGAAAAGAATTGTAAGAATTGCCTGGAGTTTGCTCACCAGTATGAAGAGCCAGAGTTTGAGTGGCACTGAACATGGAGTGGGTTTTAATGTCAGGTGACCAGGCTTTTTTTTTTTTTTTTTTTTTTTTTTTTTTCAGAAATGTGAATTCACTCTTGCATGTGAGACTCAGACGCATGAGTATAATAATTAGTTTGCTTTTCCATACATCTGTAACTGAACTTGCACTGTTACATCAGCACAATGTGATGCAGAAGGGCAGCTGGGCCTGATCTCCAGCAGTACGTTGCTCTTCCCACCTAACTGCTCCTTCCATTATGCATCACAAAGAGAAATAACATGTCTTGTTAAGGACAGCAGCACTCAGAGACAATGACTGAGAAAATGCATCCATTTTTATTTATCTTGTAAAATTGGACTTTTTAACAAGAAATCATAATGTTATTTAAAGAATCAAAGTGGTAATTTGTTTTTAGCTTCATTTATTTTGGAGATGCTCTTAGGTACATCACATAGTTTCTTAGTTCTTTGAAGAATGGCTCCAAAGCATCTCTACATCCTGCATGGAGCCCCTATATATTCTGCATGTACAAATTAAATGGGTATTTTCAGGGTATATGAAGTTGTCTTTAATTTTATGGAAAGATACAATTTGACCCATAATCCCTTCAAAGTTCTAGGGAGATACTGCTCATAAATGTTCTTGTTTGGGATTTCAAACCTTCGAAAATAAAAAGTACCCCCCAAGATGCCTTCATTTCCATATGTTGAGATGCACATGATCATGTGAAGTATAACTAAAATGAAAAGGTATAAATACAGTAAATCACACTTATATCAAGCTCCACATGTTTTGAAAGTATTTTATGATGTACAAGGGAAAACTGAAAAGGTCTGAGTGATAGACTTACCTGTTGTTAGCCCTAAGGTGTGCTTCATAATTGTACATCTTAACTACGAGTAATCGCATTTAACCTTCTTTTTCTAGACAAAATTTCCCAGGGCAAATGTTCTATGCATTGTCCCATTGGTGTGTCTTAGCAGCGCTTAAACTGAGACAACCTGTGCAGCTGAAAGGTTAGTTTAGCCTCAGATCTGTTTGGCTCAGTTTAATTCAGGCATGATAATACTTCTGTTCACTCTAAAGTGAACTGAAAATACTATTCTCACACAAGTCACAAAACAGTCATTTGGTAATAATGTTATTTGGTCATTCAAATCATGCAGCTACAATATCCGACGATACTTTATACACCTGCTGTGAGAAATCTTCTTTTGGACCGTTATTGCAGAGAGAGTACACTTCATTGTTGAATAGATTCAAAACAGGAAATTAAAAAGCTGATCAGCCCAGCTATTCCTCTTTAACTTTATTTACACAGCATACTCTAATGGTTCTTTCAGAGCTTCTGTGACCTACCTAGGAATCCAGTCCAACAAATCTTTAATCTTGTCCTTACAAGGACATCATTTAGCAAAAGCTAAGTTATGTGCTACAATAGAATTCTTTCTGAACAACAACTACTTATAAATGGTATTAGAAATGACAAATATTTCATTTTCTACTTGTGTAATTATACTGCAGTTTAAGGTCGTCTATTTCAGAGCCACTCAGAATTTTCTGGGAGATGAAGGTGGTACCAGGGAGGCCTCTGTGGGCAGTTTTATGAACAGTACCATCTAAGGCACCTTCGCAGACCAGGTTGGTTTGCTACCTGTCCATGTAACTGGGTATTGCACCATGTTCCTGGAGTCGAGGCCCAGGGTAGAAAATGAATGGAAGCACCAGTAGAATTAGAAGAACAGTGGACTAAGTGGGTGGTATAAATTAGGAATCACTTCTTCTGCCTTACTGAGTCTCCTTCACGCAAAAATTGTAACAGTGCTCTAGACTCATCAAAACTTTCCATCTGTCTTTTAAATGTTTATGGGACTTCTAAAAAAACATTTTACTGCTCCTAAAAAAAACCCCAGTGATTGACCCTGTCTTGAAGAAGACAGATTATTAGGGACTGTTGCAGAAGCACCGTCACAAATTTCTGCTTCACTCACTCCTGCTGAACTTGTAGGGCCAGAGCCAGAGATGGTGCAGCTACAGTAACAAACATTGATCATTACATCTGTAGACTGTGTGGCCAACAACATTTCCTCTGAAACTAGGCCAGGGATGGCCAAATGTCTGCTGGTCTTGCTGCATATGTGCTGAAAAGGACATAAATAATTTTCATTTCTTACCCCACAGAGCATGCACATACACTGCTGAAACATTTAGTGAACACAGTGATTTGAGTCTGCTGTGAACATTAAGAGTACTTTGAATAGAGATTTATGACAGCAAAACTGATTTTATGAGAATACCAAATTATAGTAGAATTTACTTCATAAAACATCTGTTTTCATTGGTCTCTAGATGAAAACAAAGTAAAAAGAGCATGGAAAATAATTATTTGGACCAAAAATATTAAACTCATAGGCTTAGGCTGAGTTATAATTCCTTATTACCTAAATATTCCTATTACGTAGATAAGTGGCCTAATTGACAAAGATGTTGAGTATCAGCATAGAATCATAGAATGTTTTAGGCTGGAAGGGACCTCTAGAGGTCATCTTGTCCAACCTCCCTACACAAGCAGGGACATCTTTACCTAGGTCAGGCCGCTCAGAGCCCCATCAAGCCTGACCTTGAATGACTCCAGAGGTGGAGCCTCCACCACCTCCCTGGGCAGCCCATTCCACTGATCTATCACCCTCATGTTAAAGAACTTTTTTCTAATATCCAATCTAAATCTATCCTTTCCTAGCTTAAAACCATTACTCCTGGTCCTATCGTTAAAAACCCTTTTGAATAAACCTTCCCCCGCCTTTACGTAGGCCCCCTTCAGATACTGGAAGGTCACTATAAGGTCCCCTCGGATCCTTCTTTTCTCCAGGCTGAACAGCCCCAATTCTCTCAGCCTGTCTTAATACGAGAGATGCTCCATTCCTCTGATCATTTTGGTGGCCCTCCTCTGGACATGCTCCAATATGTCCACATCCTTCTTGTGGTGGGGGCTCCAGAACTGGACACAGTACTCCAGGTGAGGTCTCACAAGGGCAGAGTAGAGGGGCAGAATCACCTCTCTTGATCTGCTGGCCACAGTTCTTTTGATGCAGCCCAGGATGTGATTGGCCTTCTGGGCTGCGAGTGCACATTGGTGGCTCATATCCAGCACACCCATGTCCCTTTTCACAGGACTGCTCTCCAGTATATCCTCTCTCAGCCTATACTGATAGTGCTGGTTACCCCAGCCCAGGTGCAGGATCCTGCACTTGGCTTTGTTGAACCTCATAAGGTTCACCTGGGCCCACCTCTCCAGCCTATCCAGGTCCCTCTGGATGGCATCCCATCCCCCGGCATATCAATAGCACCCCCTAGCTTGGTATCATCCACAAACTTGCTGAGGGTGCACTCAATGCCACTGTCAATGTCATTAATGAAGATATTAAACAACACCAGTCCCAGCACAGACCCCTGAGGGACACCACTTGTCACCTTCCTCCTTCTGGACATTGAGCCATTGATCATCACTCTCTGGATGCGACCATCCAGCCAGTTCTTTATCAACTGAACAGTCCACCCATCAAACCCATAATTCTCCAACTTAGAGATAAGGATGTTGTGGGGGACCGTGTCAAAGGCCTTGCAGAAGTCCAGATAGATGACATCCATAGGTCTACCCTTGTCGACTGATGCAATCACTTCATTGTAGAAGTCCACTAGGTTGGTCAGGCATGACTTGCCCCTAGTAAAGCCATGCTGACTACCTAGGATTACCTCCCTGTCCTCCATGCATGTTCTAGCAACTGTCTTTACTGAGTGTTCTGCACACTTCAGTGATAAAACTAGTAATTTGGGTACATAAAATGTGGTTTTAGGGACTTCTGAAAATGACCTTTACAATACTACTCTTGTGAAGGGGTCTTTTCAAATAAAAAATAAGGAATTTTTGTATATCCTGAGTGTTCTTAAACCACTTGGAATTCCTTTTCTAGTAAAGTTACTATTTTTTTCAAAGAGCTTTTCACAAGAATCAAATTACATAACCTGGCATACTCTGATGAAGAGTAACTGACTGCAAAATAATTTCTTTAATTTAGATGATAGCTTTTTTTATTCATTCAAAGTTACTCTTCAGGTATGTGTAGGTTCTATTGATAAAAAGTTAGTGTATGTTCACTATAGTAGTCAAAATCTAAAAATTATATGCTTAATGGCATATTCTTTTCTCTGAAATATTCATTACTCGTGACCCAAGAACTGGTTGAATGTCTGTCAATATTATGGCACTTTTTTAGAAAGTAACTTTTTCATCCATTTAGCTATTTTAATTCATTTTAATACTGTTTCATTGTACATCACTTTTACTTGAATTCAGATAGACGTGAGAATTGACAGGGTTCTGAACACTGAATAATCTGTGAGATTATTATTTTCCAGGTTATGTAAAAGCATTGTTACTTAGATTTCACTTTACTTCCAGAAATTGCAATGAAACCTTCATCTTGCAGCTGAATTTTTTTTTCATGGTCTACTAGCACCCCATAAATATTGCTTTCCTCAGTTCTTCACTTTGTGGAGTTTGATAACTTGTCTTTTAAAAACATCTCACACATACTTAGCCAGTGCTTTCCTTTAACTGTAGCCTCACAGATGATGAAGTTTTCTTTTTCAGTGCAGTATAACATCATCAAACATATCTTTTAAGGCCCTCCCAACGTTTTCGAGATCATTCTGTGAAGGTAATTGGCAAATGTCCATTCTTTCTGTTTTGAAATAACCTTACAGTATCAAAGATTTGTGACACATTTTCTTTCTGAACAAAGAAGATACTTGGTTTCAAAGAAATTGTATTTCACCTTAGCTTTCTAAAATATCTCAAAATGTGAATTTTCTAAAGTGTGGTCAGCATGTATTCACTGCAGATACTGGTCAGTTTTGAGAATAATGATATCTGTAGCATTTGTTTTCCCCACTTTCCCACACATGTTTATTGGTGGTATTGTAGGCTGACATCTTTACTCATGTTTATACCAAAATCCAAATCAAAAGCTGAAGAGCCAAGAAGCTGTTTCTATCATGACAGTTCACTTGACCAAAGCAGTTTTGTGTAGATTTATTAGTACATGATATCTTCTGCTGTAACGTTTGCTTGTTCTGGTTTTGTCTTAATTTTAGGGAAATGAATCCCACTGATGGCTATTAGCAGCAAATTTACTGCTTGTGCTGTGGCACTTGCCACACAAAGCCAAAAACAGTCTTCAAACTGTTCTTCTAAGATAACGAATTGAAAGACATTTTCCCGAAAATTGGCAATTCTTTCTGTGAGGTGATGAAGTTTCACAGCAGCCATAAAGCTGGTGACTGCAAGCACTATAAATCCACCTGCAACAAAATGAAAGAAGCATTCACTGTTGTTGTCAAAACAAGACTGACATTTTAGTTGTGCTTCAGAAGGCTTATTGAGTACAACAGTGAGTGTTATACAGGCACGGCTCAAACACCTTCAGAATACTTAGTATTCATTGTATGGCCAAATATCATACCAGTCTTTGTAATAAAGTCCTTTTATGAGTGGTATAGAGCATTCATAGCTCCTGTACAAACTTGACTAAACACAATAAGCCAAGATGCCACCTGCCAGTTCTGTTTTGATAGAGGAGAATTCACAGCTAACTTCATTTTATTCACAAGTATTTAAGTTGAGGAGATATTTAGTAAGGCAAGGAACTTTCACTTTCAACATTTTGTATGAATGTGACTGGTGAAAAATACTGGTAAATGGTTTTACCTGCAAGGAAGTTCCAAAGGCATACTCCTGCTGGACCTTTAATAGCCCGGTAAGGAACTTTTATAGCATTAAGAATGCAGAATCCAAAACTGACCAGAGAAAAGAAAATGGCCACGCAGAGGAACATTATAATCATCACGTGCAGGCCTGTATTCAGCTTTTTCACCATGTGTGGGAAAACTGTAAAGAAAAACAATCATCTATTCAGTGTGTATTTTTACTTGACAACAGTAAACATCACACTATGCTGGTGCTACAAACTTAAACAAGACTATTTATTACAGAAGCAATCGCTTCACGTTGTTACATCTTAGTTTGTGATGCTTTATTTGTCACTACATCAGACAAACCAGGGATCTAATACAGGAGTAATCCTTTACACAAGGTCTGTGAATAAGGATTCGAGCGTAAGTCCTGTTTTATTTATCTGGTTGTGCCTTTTCTCTGCTGCTGTATCATCTGCTTCATTCTTTTCTCTTTTTCACCTCTGCACTCGAAGTGCTGGGGCCTGGGCTGTGGGCCTCAAGTTGGAATTGACCTATGGATGAGTCACAGCCCAGCAACATGTTTTGTTCCCCCAGTGGTTTCTCATCTAGTGTTTATGGGCCCTTTATGTTCTTCTGGGTATCTGGCAGTGTTTTAGTTACATCTGTAGCAAGCTTGTAAAGTATAGCAGTGGAGTGGGCTTTAGGTGATGCGCTCATGTGCTTTGCTATAGATAGGCATGAGCTCTTGCTCAGCAGCCTGTCTCTCGCCTGTCTCTAAAGAACGGTAACTTTCTTGGTTTTGTCTTCACAGACAGAGTTACTTTGTTGGAGAGCCCCAGACTGGCCAGCAGCAGGGAAGCGTGGAGCACCTGAGTATTCAGTTTATCCTGCAGGCCTTTAGTAACAGAATCAGAAGAAATGTGAGTAGGGAATTGTAGGTGAAGTGCTGACAGGAATGAGAGAAGCTGATTGAGAAGAATCCTAAAATACAAGCTGATCAAGAAGAGCCCTTCAGGTAGAGCAGCACTGCACACTCATACATGTTTTGAAGAACTAACAGCCTAATTACTAAAAAGAAGGTACATTGTATTATAAACAAATACATAGATTGCTTCCTGTGCTGCATAACTGAAAAATCTAGGCAGCAATAACTGGTAGATGTCACAGTGAACATCAAGTGTACCATTTGGTCATCATGACATGACAGAATTCTAGTAGATTATGTAGAAAATTGCATACTGTACAAATTCTATACCAAAATTCATGATTCAACCTTTTCAGTAGCTCAGTCTGGGGTTGTAGTTGGGCCTGGTGTACATAGGAGCTACAGAAGAGATTCTGACAACAAGAATAAAAGAGGGCAGTAAATGAGAATCAGAAGTATATATGAGAAGTGAGAAGCCAGAAACTAGCTTGCTTTTACTGGAAAATAACTGTCAGTGTAACAACAAGGCACATGGAATTTAGCCTTCTTACAAACCACCAGAGTTTTTAGGGTGGTTATAAGGATTCTCTTGCCTCTTTTCTGGGGCTCTCAGCCAAGTCCCAAACACATGACCAGTGAGCCTGGCTTAGCACGCAGAAATAAGAATTCTCAGGAAGGGTATTGCCATGGAGGCTCCTGACACATTTCCAGCTGTGTTTGCTGGATGCCTGGCTTCCCCAGCTTGTTCTCAGGGCTTGACTCGCTTGTCAAAACAGAAGCATCCTATGCCAATTTAGATGCCTTAGGACTACCACAACAGTCATGTGGATGTAACATGCATGCCATACTATATATGGGACACCTCCAGAAGCAGCAGCTGGAGGCCAGATGATACACCTTGAGGAGTCTAAAATAGCACTGGACACCTATTATGGCAATTGAATCATGCTGTCACTGTCTCAGTTAAAAGAGAGTGTGCCAGCTGTAAACCTACTCCTGTGAGCATTAACACAGTGAAAGGTGATCCACTAATAACTGTATGCTGCAATTTGGAATTCCAAAGTGCCAGAGCTACCGCAGTACTGCAGGGTATGAGGTGCTCATTTTCTGTTGTGCTCTGTGCTGCCTGTGCAGTCCAACTATGCCAACACATTCCCCAAGAAAAGTCCCCCATGTCTTGCTTCCCAGTAAGTTCAGAATGCTTGGAGATAAAGGGGGACATCTGGGTCCAGAGAAGGGCAACCAAGCTAGTGAGGGGTCTGGAGAACACGTCATATGAGGAGCAGCAGAGGGAACTGGGAGAAGAGAAGGCTGAAGAGAGACCTTATTGCTACTACAACTACCTGAGAAGACGTTGTATAGTGGTGGGTGTTGGTCTCTTCTGTCAAGTAACTAGCGACAGGACAAGAAGAAATGGCCTCAGGTTGTGCCAGGGGAGGTTTAGATTGGATATTGGGGGAAATTTCTTCACCGAAAGAGTGGCCAAGCATTGGAACAAGCTACCCAGGGAAGTGGTGGAGTCACCATCCCTGAAGGTGTTCAAAAAAACATGTAGACGTGGCACTTCAGGATGTGTTTTAGTGGTCATGGTAGTGTTGAGTTGATGGTTGGACTTCGTGATCCTAGGGGTTTTTTCCAACCTTAATGATTCTATGATTCAAAGCAGAAAAAGTCAAGTCAGCTCCGAACCCCCAGAAGTCCCGCTGACCATTGTGCAAAAGTATTTAATAGCTTTATATACTATCATGATACCATTTTGACACCATTATTGTGAAAATATCAAAGTTGATAGAGCTATTAAAATATTTTAAAGGGACGCTTGTTTATCTAAATGCATGGTTGTGCCCACTGCATTTAATGACTGAAGTTCAGAGAATTCTTACTAGCTTCAGTGAGAGCTTTGTTTATCTAAGGAGTATAGGTTCATGTCCTCCAAGTATGTATCAATGTAGTCCAGAGTGATGGTAGAACATTAGGCTTTCCTCTTAGGTTACACTGTAATTAATCAGAAAGTTGGTACAGAGATTTAAAGGAGATTGGCTACTTTTTCCTCATTCTTTCTGACAGGAAAGGGTGAAAGAACTGGGACTGTATTTCTGAATACCCTGAAGAGGAGCAGAGCAGAGCTGGGGCAGGACAGCATTGCCGTGGGCCACGGAGTGGGTGAGACTGCAGCAGCTTCAACTCAAACTGGTTTGTGTTGCAGTGGATCTGCACACGGAACTAAAGATGTTCAATGCAAAAGATAATTTTCACTACAGCACAGGATGTGTGAAGACTGGAAATAATCCAAAGTGTACAGATCAACATCTGAGTGCTTTTGAGACTTCAAGAAAATCTTGTAAGTCAAAAGAGTTTCTACATTTTTTAAAAGCTTAGGATTTTTTTTTTCCTCTCCAAAGTCACCAGAAAATAAGGTAAAAAATTCTTCAACATTTTAATAAAGTTAGAAGTATCTGCTATGGCAGACACCTGCATTATGGCAGCTAGAGAAATACAGAAATGTGGCCAGCTAAATAAATCTCTACCCGTTCAAGGGGGCAAAAAAAAAAAAAAAAAAAGGAGTTCAACAAAGAAGGCAAGGACAGAGGCACAGAGAGATTCCAGCATGGCACTTGGCATAGGAAAGTCCCAGTCAAGGGGAAAGCATGATTTACAGGGTCATCTCCAAGTGACTTTCTCTCCCTTCGCAAGACTAAAAAGAAACCTTCAGTTTAGCCCTAGGGATTTTTTTTTTCCCATCTTGATTCCAGGATTACAGAATACAACTGGAAGAAAAAAGCTAGCCTGAAATGATATTCACACTCAGATCCCAAACCATAAACACCACAAGTCAGCCACAAATATAAATTTCATAATTTGCAACCTATATGTTCTATAAACAAAAAGAAAAGAATGTTTTTAAAGTTGAAGTAGACATTAGAGTAGAGTCAACCAGGATGATACTTACTTGTGAATTTGGAGCGCCGCCCACCCAACCCGCACTGCCGGATTTTGCCTCCCCGGAAGAGTCCATAGTAAATTTCTCCAATGAACTTGACCAGCTCTGGATCTGTGGCATTGACCAACTCAGCTCCTGTTTTGCAAAGGGTCTTTCCAGTCATCCACTTCGGGGTCCCCATGGCAACAACAATCAAGATAAAAGACACAAAACTTATTAGAGAAGCCAAGGTAAATAAAGTCTTTTTAAAACAGCCAGGCATCCTAGTGGCTTCAAGGAATCATCTCCAAGGCCTCTCTGTAGCAATCAGGAACGTTTCCCATTTTCCTCCCACTCTGAAATCCACAAATGAATAGTGGGCATCTCAAAATACATCTCATTGTATTTTGAAACTTCAGAAATTAATCTGTACTGTTAAAAATCAAGAGCAAAACTATATTTTCTGCGACAACATCCTAAAATGGTTGCAAGTAACAGCTTAATCACACTGTAGCGCGGTGATGCTCGTTTCTGCAGAAAGTAATCCTATATCTGCTGTCTGGCTAGTGTTTCATCAGAGGTTTAATTGTCCTGCTCAAATGACATCAAGTTCTTTATTGTAACTTCATGGAAAGAAAACTAGGAGCAGGATCCAGTTATTTAGTTTGTTTAAAACGTGGGTAAAAGGCTGTGTGCAAAGGACAGAGCATTAAAAACACGTAACTTGGGATCGGGATTGTGCTTGCGCCTCAGCCCTGCTGAGCTGCCCCTCGGCGCTGCCTCTAAATGTCACCGCTGTCAGAGCCACTGGGGCCGCCCGGCCGCCCTTTCCACCGCCCAGCCTCTCAACCGGGGTACCGCAATGATGCTTCACGGTGCCGAGGTTTCATGTACGAATCTTTTGAGTGTAAACGGGTCGCACACAGCTCCTCGCAGCCCCTCGCAGTGACGGAGCCCGGGCGCTCAGGGACTGAAGCAAGCGGCGTAATTCAAGCTACAGGTGCGATGCAGGAGCACTAAAGAAAGCCGCCGCACACTGCCTGCGCTGCTACGATTACTGCTACTTAAGACCTGCAGGGGCCTTTTTAACTGCTAATTAATTAGCCCTGGCAGCATCCCTGGGGGCAGGTAACGCAGCCTGTCGCTGGAGCTCCGGCTGGGCGGGGAAGGCTTCTGGTGGGGCGGGCAGATGGATGGATTGGATGGATGCCCGCCCGCCCGCCCGGCCAACACTGGGCCAGGCCCAGGCTCGGAAGNCCCAGAGGACGCAGCAGCAGCACCACCACCACCAGCGTCCCCCGCTCCTAGCTGCTCGTCTCTCGCCCGGCCCTGGTCGGGGGCGGGCCGCATGCGCAGGCGGGGCCGGGCGGCGAGGCGAAGGGAGGGGAGGCCGTGCCGGAGCTAGAGCAGCTAGAGAGGGCAGGCAGCGAGCATGGCTGTGGCGGGCAGGGTGCTGGTGTACGGAGGCAGAGGGGCGCTGGGGTCCCAGTGCGTGCGGTACTTCAAGTCCAGGAACTGGGTAAGCGGCGGGCCGGGGGGTGGCGAGCGGGGAGCCCTACTGGCGGATGGGAGCCGGCCGCCCGGAGAGCCCCCGAGCCACGGGGCAGCGGCCGGAGCTCCGGGCAGCGGGCCCTAACGCGCCGTTCTTCTCGCCGCGGCAGTGGGTGGCCAGCATCGACCTGGCGGCGAACGAGGAAGCCAGTGCCAGCGTGGTGGTGGCGGCCACCGACTCCTTCCCCGAGCAGGCCGAGCAGGTGGGTCGGGGTGCGGGGCGGCCGCTGCCGGGCGGGGCTGCGGGGTTGGTGCTTTCAGCCTCTCCGTGTTCTCCCGCCTTCGCCTGTTGCCCGTTGCTGTCCGCAGGAGCAGTGGTGAGGACGGCGGCTGTGGGCAGGCGGCCGGTCTCGGGCAAGAAGCGGCCGCTGTGGGGCTGATGAGCCCGGCCGTGGCCGTCCTGCCGCCGTGCTAGCACCCCGAACATCCTGGCTTCTGCTCGTCACTTCTTTTATTTGTTTCCATATTTTTTTGTAATTCCCTTTTAACTGCATGCATGAATATGCAGAATGAGGTTCAGCACATAAAGCAGTTGTCATTTTTTCTCTTGATGGCTTGAAAAGTCATGGACTGAATCAGGTGAGTATAAAGAAGATGGATCAGGACATCCTAAAATGCAACACTTCTTTCTAATGGCCTAACTGAAATGTGTTGTGTGTATGTAGATAATATACTCAAAGCAAGCAAACCCAAACCCCCAGTGGGATCCCTAGAGAGTGCACTGGTTTCCCCAAAGGTAGGTTTGGGAGAATCCAAGCTAACTTAGAAACCTGCTTTGCTTTATCCTCAAGAGATAGGATTTATTTTTTTTAACTCTTGAACTTATTTCTCTGATTGATAAAGTGAATCACTAGCCAATATGGTTTCTTTATATCTACACAACTCTTAGGACTTTTAAAGAGTAATATAGAAAGTTTGCAATATATTTTTCAATGCTGAGTCTGTGAAAAACGGTAGATTTTTTTCTTTTATTGAAAGATGGTTTGCTTTTCACTCTGTCAGAGAAAATTCATAGTCAACAAATTCATTACCAATTGTGACATCTTCTATTTGAAAGAGAATAATACACTGGATACCTGAAAATATGCAAACTCAAATTTGGGGACCAGACTCAAACTGATGGTTGTGTTCAAGATGGAAGCAATGAGAAAGCTAATCTTTAGTTGTTCATTTCTTGCACTATTGTCAAAAGTGACTCCCAGTAGTTCTGGTGAGACCTGGAGTTTCATTTCCCATATTACACAGCACAATACCCAGAGAAAAACCTGTCCAAATCTAAGTCATGAACAGAAATTTTGTTAATGATATAGGTAAAGGTCAGATCTTTCAGTTCTGCTCAAATCAATTATATCTAGTGACATCATGCACTGTGTGGTCTGACTTTCTTCTGTAGTTATCTTTCAACACCATTATTTTGAGTTCATAGATCATGAATGTTAATTTTCAGCAGCTGTTCAAATTGCCATATGTTGTGTTACTCAGCTACATAACTAGAAAAAAGCAACTTTAAGGCAGTCTTGATATTTACTCCTTTTACCTTATCAGGCCAGTGTTTTGTATATATTTTTTGTTCTGTGTATTGAAGGTGACAGCAGAGGTTGGAAAACTTCTTGGTGAAGAAAAGGTGGATGCCATCTTGTGTGTAGCAGGAGGATGGGCTGGAGGCAGCGCCAAAGCTAAATGTAAGCCTTTGGTACACACATGCCAGTGAACACATGAATGAAATCTGAGAGGAATCCTTAGAAATCATGGTAATAAAGGTATCTGAGATCATCTTTCTTCCTGAGTCCAGAAGAGGAATAACTCAGTCACAATGCTGCGTAGTGCTTGTCTGAATTTTTGCTATCTATTCAATTTGCAGTGCTTAGTATACTCTAATACTTTTTGATACACCAGTTCTCACTGGAAAAATCATGATGCACTTCATGAAGGAGTTCAGCATTATCATCTATGATCTAACTTTTGCTGAGGTTACCTGTGTCAGACAAGTTATGTAAGACAGTGGCTGGGTAGAAACATCAATGTTGTTTCCTAATTCAGTTCTTTATGCATAAAGCCTCAGTTGCCTCCTGCAGTTCTCTGAGCTGTTGCTGCACAATGCTGTATTGGAAGGAGCTTCTGATAACCTGGGATCATGCTACAGGAAAAAGCTTTCAGTTTAAAAAAAGTTTTTAAACATGCTATACTCATAATTAAGTTTTATGTTTTACCTACTAGTGTAGAGATATAAGGAAAAAAAAAGCTTTTTTTTTCTGTCTGGAATAAATCTGGTAAAATGTGTCCTTTCCCCTCTCCCCGTTTGGACACTAAAGGCAAAGATTTCTTTTTATAGAGGAATGGTATGGGAAGGCATACACACTAGCACCACAGTTGCATTATATTAGATTGCTATTAGTGTGCGCTGTATTTTAAATAAGGTAATTTGTCATAACCATGATTTACAGTCATGCTATTGGTAGGGTAGCAGAATATCTTGGGATAGGTGGTGTTTTTTTCTCACAGTTATTTATGGTTATTCTGTACTGTGTTATGGAAATGGTTCTTTCTGAATACCAAAACCTTTAACATGGCTAGTTATTGTTTTTCTTCTTTTCCCACACAGATATTGACAATAAAAAACAATGATGAGAGTTCAGATTTTGCTTTCATTTGAAGTTATTGGTGTACCTCCCTGGGCAGCCTGGCTTACCAGAGGCTGCACTCCAGTATGTAGGGGCACTGGAGTGCACCCTTGGTAGGGTGCAGATGGATGTATCTTCAATATTCCATATGAGTGTATTACTGTCAGACAGAATGTTTCTTGGTTTATGAAGTAATCTGGTAATAAGATATTTTTCCTTCAACTCCTTTATCTCTTGGAGTCTTCTGTCTGCATACTAATGTAGTAGTTCTTTTGCAGCCAGTGAGGAAGTTACGGAAAGAAACAGAAGTTATGGAAAGAGACAGTGTGTGAGAGAGAGAGAGCCCACAGGGAAAGGAGATACAAAAGACTTAAACTGATGTTTTACCCAGTGTGGAAGTAGAAGATGGTAGAAGGCATGTTTTTGTATTCCTGTTGCATAGTGCTGTTGCATTCTGTGTGACAGTAAGGAAATTGGAGTTAGAAGTCTTCTATCTTTCAGTTAATTTAACTCTCTTCCTGATCAGCTTTATACAAAAACTGTGATCTGATGTGGAAGCAGAGCGTCTGGACATCAACTATTTCCAGCCACCTGGCCACAAAACATCTGAAAGAAGGTGGCCTCTTGACTTTGACAGGAGCTCAAGCTGCTTTATCTGGAACCCCAGGTAAAATTCAATGCATGGTGACTGCTGGGACACCAGCAATTATCAGTATCTGTTAGTCTGAGCATTCTTGTTTGTGAGGCAACGGCTTCACTCACCAATTTCCTGACATCTGGTACTAATGGAAAATTGCTGCTGAAATACTGAAGGAAAAGGCAGGTTTACAGGTAGCAATACTAAATCTCTTGAAGCTGGAGTGTGAACAGGTAGAATCCATATTTGAATAACATTTGACAGACATTCCTGAAATGTACTTGGCTAATATATGATACAGTAAAAAAAAAAAAACAAACTGGAAAATAATGAAGAATAGAAGCACATGGCAAACTCTTAAGTGCAGTGCTTAAAGTTAAATCTCCTATTTGTGTTCTGAAAGGCAGAGTCCTTAATTGCCTAATTTTTCAATTGGTGATGACTCAGCTGATTCTGTTAACTATGCTTGTCCTGTTTGTGTTCTGATTCCAGTATACCTTTGCTTCAGACATTTGCTGACCTTTGACTTTGCCCACCACTAGCTATTTCATCTTGCTTCTCACCATGTTGATCTGCATGGAGGAAGAAATCTGGGAACAATTTAAAATAGAAAAAAAAAATTCTTAAGCATGGACACAAGAACCTGCAGACAAAGAAAGGAAAGTTTTTGAGACAAATACTCTTATTTCCCAGTCTTTTATTAGTGTAATTTCAACAGTATTCTCATGAGACACAGATGCTAAAATTTTAACATGCAGAAGATTTATGAATATCCCTGAAAGCTGTGTCTAAAACTGTTCAGGAAAAATATGCTATATTTTCTAGTTAATGATTTATCTTCCATGTTTACAGCTGCATCTGGCATAGTTCAAAGATAAAAGAGTTTTTTAATGAGAATAAGAAGATGAATTATTTACTGTGTACCAAAGTCTGACCATATACAAGTGAAAAAATGTGAACTCTGGCAAACTTTCATGGTTTTTGTTGGTGTGATTTTGGGAGGTAGGGACCACAAAACAGGAATCAAAGTGATTTGCTTTCCTGTTTTGAACTAGCTGGTTTCAATGAGTCTGGATTTTTCTAAAAAAACTCAGCAGTGCTTTGGGCAAACACATGCAACTTATTAACATCAGGAAGAATTGGGAAAGAGTTACTTAACTTTTGTAAACATGACTTGTTAGGCTTCTTACCACCAGCCGTTACGGAAAGAATAATCTTTTTCTTGTTTGGTGTTGGTGTGATTCTTTTTTCCTTTGTGGAAATGTTGACTGACATAATGCAGACTGAAGAACACTGAAAATTATATAAACAGTTACAGAAACAGTTTGACAGTGATGGCTGAGAAATGTAGATGCATGAAAAGCTTTAAGATGTTGAATGTTTAGCTTAGACAAGAGGGGAATATGAGAGAGTTGCAAATATTTTTATCATAACAATCTGTTAGCTACAGCTAAACCCGTGATTTCTCTCAGTAAAAATGGATGCTATACAATATGTACAATGGAATATAATGGAAACACTTCTACAATGCAAAATTACCTTTGTAACTTTGATACAAAATACTTCCTTGGGAACACTGGAAATGGGTTGTATAGTTACATAGATGGGCAGAAAAGCATCCAGTTATAGAGGACAAAATACATTTGTGTTTTCTTATGTGCCTAACTTGCAATATCTGGATTGCTTGGCAGATACATACCATGAGATACCTCAGGCCAATAGCACCTTGATTGTCCAGATCTTATAGCTGACCAGTGTGCCTTATGCTTTCATTCCTGCTGCCCATACGCTGCTAAATACTTTTCTATCTAGAAAGCAGCAGTGTTTAGGAAGAAGTTTGCTTGTAGGTTATGTAGTAATTTCCTACCATGAGGGGAATTTTTTTGTATCTTTTTCCAAAGGGCCTGTCAGACTTGGGATGCTAAGTGAGCTACAGTTCAGGAGAGAAGTGAGCTGTCTCTGTTTGGGTCCAAATCTGCAAATACCTTAGTTGTATAATGAAAATTAAAGCGTGATTGCCTTATTAAAGTCTATGAGCATCTTCATGCTTACAAATCTAAGAATAAGGTTAGCCCTGTAGGTCTCATCTTTCGGGGTTCATTTGGGTACATTAACTAAATGTACTTAACTCTGTAAGCTTGTGGTGCTGAGTAAACTGAGTTTTGTGATATCCTGGATGTCTAGTAAGAGCTTTTTGGTTTTTATTTCTTCCTTCTTTGATTTAATATGTATGTTTTGATATGTTTTAGAAGTCTGACTCTGTTCTGGCTGTGGTAAATGGTCTTAATATTCATCAAACAATCTGGGTTTCTCTCATACTGCTGACGATATGAGAGCTGTTTTGATTGTGCTCTAATTTGCTTGTTTTTAATTGTTAGGGATGATTGGCTATGGCATGGCCAAAGGAGCAGTGCATCAGCTTTGCCAGAGTTTAGCCGGTGCCAGTAGTGGATTGCCATCTGGTTCTGCTGCTGTGGCCATTTTACCGTAAGTGGTTGCATGGTTGCCTCTGCCTGTGTTGTTTTATTTAATTACCGCTGTAACCTGGAGTCACATGGATGTGCTTGTGGTGTCCTGGTCACAGTACACAAACAACTTCTCAGACCTACTTGCAGTTTGCAGAGAAAGGAGACATCTTGAATGTATGAACAAAATGATATGCAAGTCAACCTAAAAATTAAGTTCTTTTCCTTTCCTTTGCAAAGCTGTAGTGGATGTTAGGATTAAAAATTGATTCACTTTTAACCAGTTTAACCATAGCCATGCATTAACATATGATTTTCCTTTTTTTTTCATGAACAAAACTTTAAAAATGAGATTAGCTATTCAGTACAGTCTTAGACTTAGCTGTATGATAATAATAAAACAAAGGATTACTTGACAAGTTTTGACTTGGTTAAAGATACTTCTTTATAAGATGTTGCATATCTATGCTTGATCAGTAAAATTAAGTCACTTTGAGGATCTGCAAGAAGAAAAAGTTTAGCTTGTATTTGTTTGTCACACTTTCTTTGTCATGAGGAAAGATAGTAAAAAGTGGATGGCCTAGTAGGTCTTCACTATGTCTAAATTTATCAATTCTGCTGCAAAAATTGGAAGTGTTTTTCTTGATGGTTCCATATCTAGTTCAGGACCCAAAACTTAAGACTAAAGAGTTCTGTATAGGAATTTGCAACACTGTCTGAAGTCTCCCTGCTTTGTTTTCCTCATATGCACACTCTTACATGCACCTCTTCAAGTCAGAGAGCAACAGCATTGACAGCGTTTGGATAATTGGCACTACTTTCTACAGAGCTTTACAGACAGGCAGACACCAAGATCACTGGACTTTTGCATGAGAACTATGCAGGTGAAAAATGCCCAAAACTCTGTTCTTGAGTGGATTTTTGAGAGAGTGAATATACCTTGGATTGTCAAGAGGATCTCAGTGAGGGAGTTGTGAAAAGTTTCCCCCTTTATATCACGCTGTGCAGCATAAATATGTATCATCAGAGTCAAAACTTCCTGTGCTTGTGCACTTAATCTCTGCATTTGCAGCTGGTGTGAGGCTCTTTGAGAGCGTGGATGTAGCACGTGTGCTGTGTAGCACATGTGAACGAACATATTGCTGCCATTCCTGTCTGCATGAGACAGACTGGAAGGGAACTGTGGACTAATGGGCTGGATGTCATCAGCAAGCCAGGAAGGTGAGGGATTATACCTTGGAGCCTTTGATATACATTGAAACTGATGGCTGTATGCTGTTAAAACATGTAGAGGATGCAAGGGAAATTCATACCATGTGGTACAGAAGTCAAACATGTTATAGTAATGAATAAAGCAGGTGGCACTCATCAGAAACATGATGTATAAATAAAAGGCTTATCTTTTTTAATCACAGGGTTACCTTAGATACACCAGCAAACAGGAAATCAATGCCTGATGCAGATTTCGGCTCCTGGACACCCTTAGAATTCATTGCTGAGTGAGTATCTGTGTGATAATGAAGCAATTCCTCACTGTCTCTCTTGCTGCTGCATCTTATTGCCTGCTCTTTCTAAAAAGCTGTCTTGGATTTGGGTGGGGTTTTTTTCCTCTGTTGTCTCGTTGTGCGTTTCTAAATAACGTTGGGTTTATTGCAGTCTTCTTAACTGGAGAAAATTAGCCCAACTCTGTCAACTTCAGCATCTCTACCCTAGTTATTCCGACAAGGGAGATAGCCTTAAGCAGTTGGAAACCAAAGAATCTCATAAAGCCTGTAAACAAATTAAATTGCAGACAGCAGATGCAGGATGTATTAGTCTGGCTTAAAGGTAACTGCAAATAGGCGTGTAAACTTTGAAATTTTATTTAAATACTCTTTACTGCCCAGTGTATGGTGTGTTAGTTAACTTCTCTCAGCTGGCAAAATTCCTGCTCTTGTTTAGAAAAATCTAGTAGAGGTTTTTTTTGTTTCCCATCATCCACAAAGCCTTGTCCTGAATGATGTTGCAAAATGCTGAAACTTCGACTGTAGTTTTTGTAACAAGAGGCTGAGATTATGAGGCTTACTCTTGCTTGTTTCTCTCAGAGAAGGTACACGTAGGTACTGCTTTCTGCAGCGTAATGGGAAGTAGCAAAGGCTCTGCTGAGGGTGAGCTGTCAAAAGGAAGAAAATAAGGACACAACTGTCTTGCCTCTTTGAGGAAAAACAAAGATGAATCTACATTCATACATTGTAAAGGGCTTTACTCCTACACATTTTTAAAGTCTTTTAGAACTGACACTAAAATTGCATTTACATATTGCTAATTGTCCAGAGAGTAGTTCAGTTCTGACATTTAGATTTTGGAGTTTTTTGTAAGTTTTTAAGTTGGATGTCAGAGTAGGAAGCGTTTTCTGTTACAAGAATCCTATGCAGCTGTTTGATGTGGCTCTTTAAAAGGGCCCTATCAGTTGAATTTGGTTGTCCTAAAAATGTTCAAAAAAGATCTTTAATTTATTGTGCTCCATAGATGCTTTTACAAACTCTTTTTTTTAAAATTTTAACTTTTAAGTATTTTTTCCTCATGGGAGAATTAGGCTGGTTGGTTTGTCGGGTTCTAAGTCCAGCTTTGAAAACTGAAAAAAATCACTGTCTGTGGAAGAAAAACATCCAATGTTGTTAAGTGTTGGTAACATTTATGTCTTGGGAAGGATGCAGGGAATATTCTCCTATATGGCACTTAAATTTTGTGTTCTGGAAGCTGTTGTGTCAGAGTGGGACGTTCCACTATGGCAGTTGCTGTGTCTGGAAGGGTTGATGGACGTGAAGAATACACTGCACTTTCTGTATGATACTTTGAATAAAGAGTTTGTATTGCATTTTGATAAGGAGTGTTCTGATGTGCTACCTGGAATGAGTCCATCTTACTCAACACTGTTTTGGATGTCTTAAGGTTTTCTGTGTTTCTGCTGAGACCACTTTCACAGGGAAATGTCTCAGTGCTATGATGTCCTCTTGGCAGAAGCAACTCTAAACCATAAATCTGTTTCTGGTATATACTGTAAAGGCAACTTAGGTAGCCTCTTCTGCCCCTTTTCAGGTTTGGTTGGGGGTTTTTTAACTTAGAGAAAACTTTCCACTGTGGATTGCCACTTTGACATTTTAGGCTCCTGGCCTTTTCCTTTGATATGTTCTGAAAATCCCGTGTGTGCGCTGTAAAGCCCTACAGGTTTCTCTGGGCCTCTGTCCAGCTCCGAGGGTCTGAATCCAGTTTACAACATACATAGAAATCACTAGATAGTGCAATAGGAAAAGAAAGAAAAGTAATAGGCTTTTAATTTATGCTTCCCATAAGTATACCCGATAGCAGTATTTTTTTTTTCCTCCTTCTCACTCTGTTTTATCTATTTATTTTAAAACAGAACCTTTTACAACTGGATAACAGGAAAGAATCGACCAAACTCAGGGAGCCTAATCCAGGTGATAACTACAGGAGGGAAGACTGAACTAGTTGCAGCAGCACATCTTTGATGTCAGTCACTTAAGTCGGTGGAACTTCAGCAAAGGAGAAGCTATGGAAAATTGTGTCTGCCAGTATAATTTGGGTGGTGTTCTGTATCCAGTGATTGTAGTTATGTCATTAATGGAACCAGATTTCAAGTAATAGTTTTGTGCTGTCAGTTGTGAGCTATCAGCATTTATTTACCAACAAGTACCAAGTATTTTTCTCTAAATGAAAGTCACAGGCTTTAAAGTCTGTAGATGTCCTAATTCTGAGCATTATAATGTTGACTTACCTGTGTTCTCTGAAATAGAAATTGTGCTTAATTATGTCTTGTTATCACATACATAATGGTCAGATTTTTTTCTCTGTCAGTGTTTCTAACAACTTACTGTGAATCTTTCAATTGTCTGTCTGTCTTTTTCCATCTGAGAATATAATCCTGCCTCTGCATATGATGTTGGCTGTAGTTCCAGGAAACATTGCAGTCATATGTAATGTCCTAGTCTTGTAACATTTTTCTTGTGAATGTTCCACCCGAGTTAATGGAACTATATAGAGATTACTCACTTGAGAAGGAGTTCCTAATTTGCCTTACAGTTTATAAGCTATCAGGCCTACAGTTGTAGGCTAAAACCACCATTCTGCCAAATGATTAGTATGTCTTTGTGTTAGTCATGATGGTTCTTTACTTTTTTTCAGAAAGCAAAGTGCTGTAAAGAAATCCTAGAAAAAGCATAGACACTTCTATTTGAATATGGAACTTTTTGCTCTAAATAAATATATATCATTTTATGTACCAGGCTGTCTCCATCACTGTAATCCAAATGCCTGGATAACATTTTACTCAGTTTAACTGAACTTGCAGTTCAGTTATAGAATCAGAATCTTAGGGGTTGGAAGGGACCTCTAGAGATCATTGAATCCAGTCCCCCCGCTGGAGCAGGATCACCTAGGGCAGACCACACAGGATCACATCCAGGTGAGTTTTGAAAGTCTCCAGAGAAGGGGACTCCACAACCTCTCTGGGCTGCCTGTTCCAGTGCTCTGTCACCCTCACAGTAAAGAAGTTTCTCCTCATGTTGAGGTGAAACTTTTTATGTACTAGCTTATAGCCATTATTCCTTGTCCTATTACTAAGCACCATGGAAAAGAGACTGGCCCCTTCTACTTGACACCCACCCATTAGATATTTATAGATGTTGATAAGATCCCTTCTCAGCCTTCTTTTCTCAAGACTAAACAGCCTCAGTTCTCTCAGCTTTTCTTCATAGAAGAGAGATGTTCAAGTCCCTTAATCATACTCGTAGCCCTCTGTTGGACTCTCTCCAGTAGATCCCTGTCTTTCTTGAATTGGGGNTAAGGGCACATTGCTGCCCCATGAATTAACTTAATATCCACCAGGACTCCAAGGTCTTTCACTATGTAGCTGCTTTCCAGCAGGATGACCCCTAATCTGTACTGGTGCCCGGTGTTATTTCTGCCCATATGCAGGACTCTACACTTGTCCTTATTGAACTTCACAAGATTCACCTTTGCCCAGCTCTCTAGCCTGTCTAGGTCTTGTTGGATAGCAGCACAGCCTTCTGGTGTGTCAGCCACTCCTCCCAGTTTTGTATCATCAGCAAACTTGCTGAGGATACACTCTGTCCCCTCATCCAGGTTGTTGATGAAGATATTGAACAAAACTGGACCCGGTACTGATCACTGGGGAACACCACTGATCACAGGCCTCCAACTTGACTCTGCTACTGATCACAACCCTCTGAACTCTGTTGTTGAGCCAGTTTTCAATCCACCTCACAGTCTATCCCTTGTTTCTTGAGTTGTCCTATAAGGATGTTATGGGAGACAGTATCAAAAGCCTTACTGAAGTCAAGCTATATGACATCCATTGCTCTCCTTTCAGCTACCCATTTGGTCATGTCTTCATAGAAGGATATCAGATTAGTCAAGCAAGATTTTCCCTTTGTAAATCCATGTTGGCTACTCCTGATTACCTTCTTTTCTTCCATGTGGTCAGAGATGGCCTCCAGAATGAGCTGCTCCATCACCTTTCCAGGGATGGAGGTAAGGCTGACTGGTCTGTAGTTGCCTGCGTCTTCCTTCTTGCCCTTTTTGAAGACTGGAGCGACATTAGCTTTCTTCCAGTTGTCAGGCACATCTCCCATTCTCCATGATTTTTCAAAACTGATGGAGAGCAGCTCAGCAACAGCATCAGCCAGCTCTCTCAGCACACATGGATGTACCCCATCGGGGCCCATGGATTTGTGCATGTTCAGTTTATCCAAGCTGTCTCCAGCCCAATTCCTTCTGATTGTGCTGCATAAAATACATTTCTATGGTAGAGGTGCAGAATAGCTACTAGCCAGGCACAGAGGCAGATCTTCAGCTGGAGCAAGTGTTTTCTTTAATCCAGTTACATTATATGGAAATACAGTGTGGTTGCAGAGTGGAAGTATTGCCTGCTCTGAGCGCAGACTTACATGGAGACAATACTGGCAGGGTTTTTGGAGCATCTTGAAAACAATTGACTATGTGAAATTATATGTATGTTCTTTATGCAATTTTTTTTTTATTAACTGCAGGGTTGTGTTGGGGAAGGATTTACAGCCATGAGTTAGGAAACCTTTCCCCTCTTCTCACTAGGAAAACTTCATGTGCCTATGTCAATTTTAACATGATCATATGGCTGCATAATTGCCTTTTTTTGGTCTGACTGTCCTTTAGCTCGTTCTGTTTTGCTGGATGCAAAGGTGGAGAGGGGAATTCTTGTGTCCTGCCAAACCAGTCAAGAACTGTCAATTCATGAAGCTGCTTTTGAATTTAAATGGAAGACTCGCAGCCATACTGTTTCTACAGGCTAAGAGTACAGACAAAACTGCAAGGCACTGATAAGGAATGAATGACTGAGGTGTTACTCCATCATTCTGGAAAAGGAAAGAGCTATTGAACTACAACCTTGCATGATTTGAAGTCTTCCCTTTGCCATGCTAGCTGAATTTCCAAGTTGTTTTCAAGTTGCCATGTTGTCTTACAAACACCTATTGAGTTGTATCCTAGAAGCAAATCAAATTCTTAAATGGTGAAGGGAGCACAGCTGGGATTCCAGATGTGCATTTGTACAGCTGTATAAGAGCACAGGGCTAAAGACCTTGTAAGCTGTATGGCTCATGGATATTCTTGCAGAACGTGGTGTAGCAGAAGATAATACAGCAAATGAGACTAAGATTTTGTGTTTGCTAAGGGCTACAGGGGCTTTTCAGGCATTTTTTGTAAATGATGTGTAGGTGCCTGGATCTTGATGTTCTTAACAACCTGCTGAAAAAGGCAAATGGCTGGTCATGGGTCATCTGGAATTAAGGTGAAGTTTCTGACTAACCAAACCTGAGATTATACAGGAGGAAAGATGGAAACCAGGTTTAAAAGAGAATAAAAAAAGTATGAAAAAGACAATGAGATGTGAACCATGCATTTCAGAAGCTAGATTGATTCCTCTTTCTTCACTAGATAGATCTGATGTTCCTGGTAAGAAAACCTAAGGCAGATCTGTGGTTCTGACCTAGATGTTTCAGGTACACTGACAGTGTCAGCCAGAGATAGGGCCTCAAAAGCAAGGGAGATGTCTACGCTATGCTAAGGAGAGAGTCTCTAAGCTTGTGGAGACCTAACCTGGTTAGTTGTGTCCCTCCATGTCATTCTGATGAACACACGCAGGTCAAGAAGTAGAACAACTAAGTTAGGACAGTGTTGAACGTGAAGTAGGACCAACAGCCACTGTGCTGCTGTACATATGCAGCTCTAGCTCCAGTGCCAGTTCCACACCTTGCAGGGGTCTGCTGTGCACATCCTATCTGCTGCTCTCACCCAGCTTGTTAAATGAAAGGCTGTGCTCGTGGTAAGGCAGCATAGCTGTATAAACTCATGAAATGGAAGAAATCCATGATGAATCACACAATCACAGAGTGGTAGGGGTTGGAAGGGACCTCTGAAGATCATCTAGTCCAGCCCCCTTGCTACAGCAGGATCCTAGAGTAGATCACACAGGAACATGTCCAGGCGGGTTTTAAATGTCTCCAGAGATGGAGATTCCACTACCTCTTTGAGCAGCCTGTTCCAGTGCTCTGTCGCCCACACAGTAAAAGAGTGTGAATGTAGCAACAGGAACATTGTCCCCAGCTGAGCTTTCCTTCTTCCACTCTTGCTTGCAGGGGGAAGAAGGGTAGAAAACACGAGCAGTTTCTCCATTCCATAAAAGGTGTCTTCCCCAGTGTCCTCATTCAGCTTGTACTGGTGCCTACTGAAAAAGAAGTGGTAATATAACTATTGGAAACTGTAGTATGTTGACTGCAGTAATGTAAGAGTGGTGAATACACCTGTTGTGAAACAGTGAATAGTGTTAAAACATTACTGTGAATGGAAGACTGTTGATAGGATTATTAACTTTTATCAAGCACAGGTATGAATGGAAGGCTCTGAAAAAAAGCTTAAGATTGAGAATGAAGGTGTTGACAAGTGTGTGTCGAGCTTGCTCCTACAGGTGAGAGATTTAACCTGAGAAGTCTGCTGGAAAAGAGACTTTATGGGACCAGTTTTATCCTGTGTCTCTACAAACTTTATTCCAGTTAAGTAATTGTCTAGGAAAAAAAGCCACTGTGACACTGCAAACATCTGGGTTGCCTGGCTCCAGCAGATTCAGAGATTTGTTGGTGCTGCAATGAGAAGGAGAGGTGTGGCCTGTAGGAACTGCAGGGAGTTAATCCATGAGCACACACAGCTGAGACTGAAAGCCTGTTGTGAAGATTTTCACAGACACACAGAATGGTTTGGGTTGGAAGAGACCTTTGAAGATCATCTAGTCCAAGCCCCCTGACACAACTTAATGCTTGTTACAGAAACACAATACCTGATTAATTTCCACCCTAGTAGTGTTGAGAACCCCTGATTTGTTCAGCTTATATTACCATTTATATGGCACCATCAACAACGTCATACTGCAGAAGTAGGAAGTTTATCCTCCTTTAATTTGAGGAAGGCAATAGTTAGTAATTTCTTATATATATTAAGTAGTTGAATTGATCAGTTTATTTAGGACTTTACAACTGGGGTCATATTAAAAAGTTCACATGCACAGAGCCAATTTAGTAAGGCACATTGCTGTACCATCTCCTTTTGAAGTTGCACGCTACTGTTCACTGAAGATATTGATGAAGCCTGGGGAAAAATAAAACACAAACTGTGGTACTGAGACCAGTCCTGCTCTTACACACACCCCACCTTGTGCTTAGCATTCCAGTTTTCCCAGGTGTAGCAGCTTATTTTGTGTTCTTAGAAAAGGGACATTTCCAGACCTGAGCCAATGTGCTTTTGAAAAGATGATACAGTTACATGGTGCATCCAAACACACATAGGAACAGTTACTCTGAACTCAGGCAGCGTTGCCCGCGGCATCAGATACAGCTGTGCAGAGGCAGAACACGGCACCGTCAGAATGCTGGGGCCGGTCCATTCAGTATGAATGGTTTCTTCTTCTACAGATTTATAAAAAGTAGATTTTAATAAAGCACCAGTAAGTATAAAAAAGACTTATACAGTAGAATATCAGTACTATCATTACAAATCCAAAGATCTCCTAGTACTCTGCAAGAAGCTGGTTTTAACATTTCAGATGAAAGTGGATGAGAACCTGAGCTGTGGCTTGGACTGAGGCCACCATCCAGCAAAGCCTGACCTGTGTATGGTCCTGTTGCTTTGCAGAACCTCCAGTTAGTTGCAGGACTCAGTCTGAAACATTTTCAGTTCTCGCTCCAAAATTAAATTCACATATTTTACTAATGGGTTTAATTAGTTTTTCAAAGTTATATTTTTATGGGAGAATTACTTTTCTGCCAATTAACCAGTAAATATTGCCACAAAATTAAGGTTTAAAATTAAGGTTTAAAATTATGCTCTGCACCCAAGGAAAACAGATGGAATGGTTTCCAAATATGATGGTAGCTGAGTCATTCAGTGGTTGCAGTTCTACATTAACCCAAAATTGCACTTTGAAACCTTTTGTTGAAATGATTCATTATGCTAAACAAGCACAATTGATTTTTTTTCAGTGGAATGAAAACCACCACTACAACAAAAAGTAACATTTATTATCTTGTTTCTTCTTCCTTGTATTGGCTCACTGGAGAAAAACAGATGGGCCTGTAATAGCATGTGGAGATGCTTCAGACTAACCCTTGTGGTGTTGAACAAGGTGAGAAGTAGGCAGACATCTGAAAAGCACCGCAGAAGTCAATAGCAAATGTCACTTGAGATTTAGATCCCTGTTAGACACTGTCATTCTTGTTCTTTGTGAAACACCACGTTCTAAAGGATTTGTTTTATAAATATGACCAGTCTCAACACTGTCTGCGAGGACTCTTTGGGGATATGATTGCAGACTCCCACAGATGAGTTGAGGCTGATCTTCCGGAATGCCAGTAGAGGGCAGAGACTTCCAATACATTGGGGAGATTTCTCTAGTGCTGTGTTCTTTTTGGCAGCGAGGATTTTCATTTTGCCACAACCTCAACTAAGAGGCTCATTCTCCTTTCTTACTTTATTGCCCATAGTCTAAGATTTCTGGCCTTGCCTACACCAGGCACATACAGCCCATTGCATATAGCACTTCCAGAAACTGTTCTGTTTCAAACAAAACAAAACACAAGAACCAACAACAACAACATGCACAAAAACATCAACAAAAAAAGAAGCCAAGGCTGTGAACAGCAGGGTGTAGCATTGCTGTTGACACATCATCAGCAAGTGGATTGTCAATCAACAGTCTGTAACACAGCTTTAAGGGTTTGAACGCAATAGGAAAGGAAACAGGTTATTTAGCTTCTGTACTGCACATAAGGATTATATGAATTTCCTAACCCAACCAAAAGAACCAGCATCTATTCAGACCAGACTGGTATTAACAGAGAGATGGAATTTGGAGACATAAAAATTAATTACTATGGAATTTTGAATATGGAGAAATTCCTTTGCCTGTGAAATGAAGGAAGAGATAATATTTTTTAAAAGTGTTAGGAGGGAACAAGAAGTAGCAAACCACACGACTGTAATTTCTATAGTTTAATATTCATTATCCAGTGTCCCCCAAAGAGATGAACTACACCACTAATGACAGTATTTTCCTTGTATGAACTTCCTCTTAAAAATTGTTATTAAGTACATATTAAGGCATTCTTACAAATGAAAGGTATAGAAATAACTTAAGATTAGAGCCCCTGGTTTCTGTTCCTTCTTTGGCTACTGGTCTGCTGGAAGGCTTTGAATACATCTATGCATCTGTGCCTCATATCCCAAATATATATGAGACTATTTTAAAGTGCTTTGAGATCTAATGATGAAAATCAGAACATATGAATGAAAGACAATTATGTCTCTGTGAGTGCAATAATAGAAGCTCAGAATACCTCTTTTGTCACTGGTATTATTGAAATCAATGTACAATTGTGAACACAAGCCAAAGTCTTACCACTTTGCTACCAGTCATATTGGTTATTTGCAAAAGAAGTACTATGACAGAGACTACCTCAGTCAGGTAGTTTGGACATCACTTACCAGTGTGTCTGGTAGTAGGGAGTGGCATTTTCTGTCCAGCACAAAAGACATTAATTTTTCATGACTATCATAGCTGGAATTTAAAAATACAATGCTGTTTTTAATTTTCAACAAACCAATTACTCTTTCTGCCAATGTATCCTTACATCTTAGTGAGACGAGACTGAGGAAACAATACAAATGGGGCCTGTACTAGATTCTAGATCCACAGGGGTTAGTGTGATGGTTAGCTTTTTTATTTAAGCCCATACACAAACATCACCTGGAAGAAAGAGTCTCTTTGACCCCCAAGAAGGTGTTTTTTCAATTATTAAGATCTTTCTCATATACTCAGGCTCCCAGATTTTTCTCCGTTCTCCATTATGAAGAGTGACCAGACTCTTAAAATGCCAACTGCTAGTTATCAAAATCAACACACACTATCCTGGATAGCAGGGCACAGCTATGTGTGTTTAAAGTAAGTGCCTCAAGTCTACAGTATTGCATCAGGGAAACAAAGTAGTCCATAAACCAGCAGATGTTAATGACCTACTTTCTCCACATTACTTGATAAATAGCTTTAACTCAACTAATTTTTGTGAATAACAAATTTTCTTTCTCCTTACAAGCCCCCCCAACTTCCTGTTTGCAAATTTAGGCCTATCTTCAACCAAAGTGTTACCCTGCAAACCTTTACACCATCTGTATAGCTAGTGTGCAGGGAAACCACACTATTAGCAATACGAGACTACACAGACATGCAAAAACACGTATCCTCTCCCCTCCCCAGCCTCAGCTTCCCTTATTTTCCCTGTGGATTACAGTCTCTCAGCCCAAATTTGCTCAGAGAGGTGTCAGGCAGTGTAGGAGGTTGAGGTGCTGGGTGCCTAATGGTTTTCTGCTCCACTTTGCCTACTCATTTTCCTTCTGCTCTGTTCCTTGTTGCCCCTGTTCTGGTGCAGGACCTCCCTGAGGGAATTGCTACCCTGGCATGGGGTACCCATGTTCCTCAGGAGCATCCCTCTCCATAAATACATGTACCTGCATTTGGCAGGCAACAAACCCCTCCAAGAGTGTCCCTGGGCTGCTACCAGTATCTTTCTTAAGTTTCAGCCTGTGCTTCCCCAGCTTGCCCTCATTTTGGTGCAGAATGGGCTTGGCCCCACAGGTGTCTGGTCAAGGGTCAGAAAAGGACTGGCTGGGGAGGAAATGGGAAATAAAAAGGTAGGTTTGTGTTGAACTTTTGCCACCTTGCTATGAGGTAGGTTGAAAGGCTTGTCTGGTGTGGCTGCAGGCATGCACTGTATTCCTGCTGCAGAGGGGTTTTGTCTTTGTTGTGCTGGTAGAGAAAAAGAGCACAAGCCATGCTCAGCATACAAACATCTTGAGTGCTGTAGGGAAAGGCATGAAGATTGTGTGGAAGATGTATGGGGGGAGAAAGGACATGTTATTAATAATGTGAGAGCTGTTTAGCTGGCATGTGGTTGTGTATTCACTTTAAATGTTTTTTTCTTGTTTTCTATAAGAAAGAGCCAAGCAATGTTGGCCCTTATAGTCATTGGGCAGTACAAAATGCTCTTTGAAGGGCCAAGGAGGGTTTGCTGGCTCTCACTGTGGGCCGGTGGCTGGTACCATGGGTGCGGGGCCGTGGCCAGCGCAGTGCGAGCAGCTCCTGGGCAGCTCTGCAGCATACCCCGGCACTCAGCTTCCCCAGCAGCTAGTACCAGGCTTAAATATATAGGTAATATTCAAAGCAACAGAGATGGATAAAAGTATCTTTCAGAGAGTAAGAGTTGAATTTTCAGACAAGGCAATAGTTAATTCTTTCATGAGAGTCTGATGTTTTTTGTAATACAGTTTAAAATGGGAACGAAACAGGAATTGTGCCTGCTATTCATTTCCAGTGGGGCCTGAATTTTCAAATTAACATCTCCTTAACCCTTGCACTTTTAGTTAGTAAATTTCCCAAAACACTGGATTTCAGATAAGGGAATGCACCTGTTTTTATACCTTCTGGTTTTGCAGTTGTTAAGTGGTTTAAGTCACTACTTCCTATTCAGAAAGAGATAGTAGTTGCATCTGCTGTTACATATGTTACACAAAAATGACTTATATAAGTACCTTCAGGACTAAGGCTTTCTAAAAGCTGTAGCAAATTTGAGTTACATTCCATTATTTAATGCGTTAATTTCACCTGAGCTGCAGTCAACAGGGAACGGATGAAAACAGAGCAATTGCTTTGTGCACAGCTGCATTCTGTGTATTTCATGCAGAGACTCTGAATGCAGCTAACATGCCATGATTAGGAAAATTCTTCATGTTTAGGTTTTTTTTTTTCTATAATGACTTTCACTGAGAGTGGCATTTACAGGATAATTTTGAAGTTCAGCAGGAAAAAAGGGGGATTGATCTTAAGTAGTTTTGTTCCACTTACTCATTGTGAAGCTTATTATTCTTTGTCCTATTAATTTTTTTGATATCTCAATCAAAAACACTTTGTGTGAGACATGATTCCAGCCACTGTGATTATAGGTTGCTCTGGATTACTGAGAAAAGTGGAACAGTTAACAAGAGAGGGTCTCTAGCGTGGGTGAACTCATGCTAAGGCTTTAGAGCACAGTTTATTCTAATGGAGAACAAGTGGGAACAGTACTGGAGGATGATGGTGAAACTGAAGATTGGGATAAAATTGATGTGAAATGAGAAGAGCAAACATGGACATAAGGTAGAGAGGGGTTATTCTTCAAATTTCAGGTAAAAATATGAGCCCAGAACACCAGTGTATGGCAAGAAGTGGAGCTGTACGACACCCATGTTTTCCTGTTGAGTAACGGAGCAAACCTAGGGTTGTACTAGCAGTAACTGGCAGGTATTGGTGTGGTGGTATCAACATTATACAGAAAGATGAGCATTCTAGGTAAAGATGCAAATTGTGGATTTATGATCAAGAGGGGATAAAAGCTTGAGAGAGATGAATTTTGAACTAAGAATTAGCCAAAGCAAGCATGAGTATTAGCAAGGTATTTTCTTCTCTTGTTTGCTTCTTTCCAGGTTAAGAGAACGAAGACTCTACATGTGCTTTATGCAGTCATGAAAAAACAAACCTAAATGGGTCAATCTTCAGTACAGCGGAAATTATCGGCCAGGTGATAGAAACAATGCACCTGTTCTGATCAGAAAAGATAACATTTTAACCCCTGATTTGTATTTCCTGGACAAACAAGGCTATCTTGTGTTATTAACTTCAGAAACCAACCCTTCTTGTAGTAATGCAGACCTCCCAAATGTGTGTAATGACTTATACTACCTGTGTTACATATGTGAGCCAAACAGTCCACCATTTTGCTGGGAAGCCTCTCAATCCATGCAATGTGAATATTAAGACTATCAGGTGCTTATTTGTAGCATAAGATGTGTTTTTAATTAATTGGTCTCATTGAAGGGAAACAAATGGGTTTGAATTCTACATCCTTCTGCTTTTACCAGGAGGTGGACATCTGTAACATCACTGCAGAAATTAAGTGTGGTTCTTTTCACTGTCAGCATCTTCTCTTACCCCAAGCTGTTACAATTTCTGGGGGGAAACTAGCAGTATAAGGAGGACTTAGTGGAAGGAGTGGGTGAGAAAGAGAAAGTAATGACCAAGATTGGGACACCATGATCTATAAAGTTATTTGGCTAGTGAGGAGAGATGTGTAAAATGGAAGATAAAGTCTAGGTCATTCCAGAGCTGGGAGACACATCCATCTCTACAATTTTCTACCACAGCCTTCTACCACCCTGTGTGTTCTTGGTTATATTCAGGCTTATTTTAATAATAGCAGCCTCTCCATTATGTCTCTTACTGTTGCCCACTCAGCACTGCTTCTCTGCATCCCTGTTTTATTTTCAGGAGTGTAAATAATGAAGTTCAGCCTCCCTTCAGTTCTTTCCACTTTTCAGAAGACACTCAGTTAACTTGTCATAACCAATATGAAATATCACAAGGGGAAAGACTCGGAATGTAGCTATCAATGCTTCAGTGCTTGCATTGGTGATGAAACTGGCATTTTGAGTTGTTAGTGCCCTAAGAAGAATGTTCTCCACTGCTACTAGCTTAATAACCTGAAGTTGTAAAATGTTTCATGGCAAGTGCAGTGAAAATGAAACTACAAAATGTCCAATTTGTTGCTACTCAACACAATTGATCTTATCATGTCAAGAGCCGTGTCTGTGTAGCTGTTTGGAATCATTATTTGAAAGTCAAGTTGTCTTCCATTCACTGAAATATTAGTGTTGGAAAACTAGACATTTTACTTGTAAATTTTTGGCTAATCAGATGTCCTTGTCAAATGACCTAGCGTAAGAGAGAGAAAGTTGATCTTAGAAATTTCAGAGCAGATTCTAGCAGTGTTAGTGTCACATCTGTGATTCTTTTTAGCCAGTGGCATTAACATTAGGCATGCCAAAATGAAACATCTTAAAAAAGGTATGTTTCTACCTATACAAAGCCCTGAATTCCCTATAGGTCCTAACCCTGAATATGGCTTGGTGACCTCCACTGTCACCCAGTCCAGCCACATATTTCAGACTGGAATACAGACTGATTTTAAATTAGCCCAACTATGGCAAGAGTACAGACATTGTAGGTCAAGATTCAGCCTGAGCTATTTACTCTACTTTGAAACAGTTAAAAAAAAAAAAAAAANTTCTTACTTTAAAAAAATAAAAAAAAAAAAAAAAAAAAAAACCATCTCCAGTCTTCTTCCCTAAAATGCCTTTGAGAGGCTCAGACTGGTCAGAAAGGAATAGGACCAAAGAAAATATTTTCATTTCAGTTACAGTTGGTAATGAGTGTTTCAAGTTAGTGTGCCTGTTTCTGTCACAGTTAGTATAGCTCTTCCTTGCTCTTTCTAGTACTTGCTTCTTAAACTCTCCCAAAATATCCTATACTGACCACTGTTGGAAACAGAATGCTGAGACAGATGGACTTTGGCTTTGGTATAATACGCCAGTTCTTACATTTTTTTTGCATTTTTACGTCTTCTACTAAACAATTTCTAAGTTCAACCTAGAAATGAGAATAAGTCTTTGTTCATTAGATCTATGAGGTTTTGGAACAGCCTTTTAGGTGAGATTAGAAAAGGGCAAAATACTGTCCTATCTACAAGATGGAGCTCGTCCAATTTTTAAGTATTGCGTGATGTGACCATGTGTGACATGAGGGGCAAGGCTGGCTACTCCGAGGAGCTTTCTTCCTTCTGGTGTTTCTTATGCAAAAACCTCACAATGGTCTGTTCTTTAGGAGTCTCTTTTGCACCACTGGAAACCAGGAATGAGGCTGTTTAAAGATGATGAGATGAGTGCTGGCAGTGGAGATAGCGACAATCTGCCTTTCTCTTCAGGATGAAACAGGAAGATATATTCATTTGATGGCAGATGTCAAGAGTCATAGAAATTACAGATTAAAAATCATTTATGTGGGAAACATTTTACATCTCTCAACTTCTATTTTGAAAGAGTGTCACATTAATGCACCATCATCTAAATGCATCATGGGAGCAAAGGATACAGGAAAGGCTGTGCACTAACAGCGACCTACATCCTGGGGCATACCAAAGACACAGCGACATCAGACAGGATCTTCAGATTGGCCATTTAACTGTCAGCCACATGATTTGTAGCTGGCTGGAGTAAGGACTAAAAAGACGGTATTTCTATTAATATACAATACATTAGACACACATATACAGGGGAAAACCAAAACAAACCAACAAAATAAATTGAGAGCACTGAAGCTTTTATTCAAATTGTAACTTGAAAATGGGGAATTCCCACTCAGGCCACCCACTTCTCTAATTGCAAACCGTTTGTTAGGAATGGGTCTCTTTTTTGTTTTTCCTTCTTCTGGAGGGAAAAAAAACATGTAGGTATGAAACACAGGTTCAAAATATGTGCCACTTAAAGGGGAACACAATACCTCCATTGCCTGTAGATGGTCAAATCAAACAGGAGATTGACTCTGGACTATCACAGCAGGAGTCACAGACTGTGAAGCAGCCCTGGCCCTTGAAAAACAGGATTTTTATTTTAATCTGGGTCTTTTCAGTCTTTAAACTATTTGAGGTGCTTCTTGCTGACTCTTCTCCACACTACGTCAGCATAAACCCTATGAACAGTGGCTCTCAGGTGTACTGTCTCCTGCAATTGCTTCCTTCTCGTGGTTCTGTTCTTGGCTTATGGCATGAAGGGCAGAGCAGGGAGGGAGATTTAGCAGCACAGAAATGTATTT
Source organism: Brachypteracias leptosomus (assembly GCA_013401335.1). Taxonomy (NCBI): domain Eukaryota; kingdom Metazoa; phylum Chordata; class Aves; order Coraciiformes; family Brachypteraciidae; genus Brachypteracias; species Brachypteracias leptosomus. The sequence goes on from VYZX01010654.1 coordinate 71,876, forward strand.
CTGGCTCTGCTGAGGAGAGGGAAACTGAAATTCTGATGTGGTGTAACATCACATCTGATGTGATATCAGTATAGATTTTCTCTTTCCAAAAGCAAACCTACTCTATGTCTAACAATAGTGGGGAGTAGCCCTTGGTGTGTGGGCAGGCACGTAAGGCCTGTTAGCACAGACAGCTATTATACTGAAGATCTCTGTGGGAGAACTTGCAGACCTTTGAGACTTGTAGGCTACTCAGTCAAACTGATCAGTTTGACTGGGTGAGACATTTCTGTGTTATTTCTATTGCTGCAGTTGCAATGTTGTTGCTGGTTGTGTGGTATCTGATTGTTGCTGCAGCTGTGCCCATGGAGTAAACAGCTGTATTGTACTTGGGTGGCATGTCTTTCCTCTGTATTATTGGTTGAAAGGGATGTTTTTCTGAGGGAAGTGGGTGTGATTCAGAAACAAGAAGAAAAGAAAAGCTGCAATAATCAGCATAATCCACTATTTAGCTGATCTTGCATTTCTCCATGAAATAGATCTGCTGTTGCTGGTGTTGTGAATGATGGTTTACAGTCATGAATAGAATCATTTCACTTCAGATGATTCGACCACAGGTGAAGTGTGTCTAAGTTCTCTGCATCTAGTCCTTAAGGCTAAGAGCTGCTGCTCTGTTAGTTCATTAGTAATTCTTTAACCATCACTCCTATTATCAATAGCCTGAGAGACAGGCAACAACATTTCCTTGCCCCTGCCATACACAACCTTGTCAGACACAGATAAATGTAAATTATAGCCTGTTCTGTGAGGCTAAAATTGCCCTCTAGCACAGCCCTCTAAGCCTTTATTCCCCCTCAAATTTAGATCCCTAAAGCATATGAATGGAAATTAAATTGCTGAAGTGACAAAACCACTGTTCCAAATGGCCTTTATATTTACTTAACGATCTGAAAATCTTGCTCATCATCTCTGCAGGTGAATAGAACCAGTGCTAGTGTGAAGACAGGATGAGTGAATCTGAGGATGCAATAAATTAGAGGAGTGCAGGAGGCACCATCAGTAGCTCTTCAGTTTAATGGTCAACTAGCCAAGATTTCTGTTCAGAGTGTACAACAGTAACTCCCTACCTTGCTCCAGACTAATATTTTCTAAAACTTCTTGGTGGGAAAAGATGGGATTGGTGATGGATAGATGTTCGTCTTGGACTCTGTTTCTTAGAGACCTACAGGGCTTCACTATTCCATCCAGCACATATTTTTTTCTTCTAGGTGTACTTTGTGATATTTGCATGGACACAGTTTTGATTCTAGATCATTTCGTTCCTGAAATGATTCAGAGAAGTTAAATCCTACTTGGATACTATTACTTTGTGGGAAACTCAAGTTTTTTTATTGCCCTGTTACATGTTCAGTTACTGATGCCTGAAATGGGCTTTCATTCTGTGTGTGTTCTAGTATGCTGCCATGCAGCATAAGGAAATATGGATCTAATCTGGTAATGATCAGATTCACCTAAACATCACCCTGTAAGCATGTACTTATCAACTGAAAAAATCTGAGACATTAACGTGGCAGTGGAAGTATGTGGGAAGGCAAAAAATGCAGTATCAGTGATGCTAAGTGGGAACTTATTTATGTAGCCTAGGATGAATATAACATATTTCAAAGCAATAATTCATGGCTTAAATTCACAGATTATCTGTAAGTTAGAACCAGGCAAGAAGCTTTCTTCAAATGTATCTTACAAGTCCAAGCATGAGAGGGAAGTCTTTGACAAGGATTTAATCAGATCCTTTAGCAGGGTGGTTCTGGTATCATTACAAAAATAAAATCAGCAATTTTCATACAAACAGCCATTCTCTAAATAATTTAAACATAATGGCAGAATCTTAGGAGTACTGAAAGATATGTCTACCTGATGCTTTTGGTGTGTAAATGTATATAAAAAAAAGAGAAGAATAGAAGTTAAATCCGAAGAAAGTTTTCTAAACACTTTTTTTTTTTTAAGAGGAAATAGATAAAATGCAGTAAAAATCTCAAATAGTTAATGAGGAATTTAAGTTTGCCTAAAACAAATTTGTTTTTCTATGTTCCTTATAAGAAAAATTCCCATCTGTTTTACCAAGAAGTGCTGAAACTTGTCTTTTGAGCTAATTACTGATTCTGGAATAGTTGAGAAAAAAAAATATAAAAAAAATATAAAATGCTTTTCTTCTTTATTTCAAAAGATTAATCATCTTTAGGATGTGGTTTTCCCCCTTCATGGCATAAGAGGAAGGCAGTGATAGTGATTAATGTATTGACATAGAATCCAAATGCTCTTCCAGTCTACATTTCCTTTAAAAATACACTTTATCTGAATGTTTACAATCCAAAGATTGCATGAAATATTAAGATAATACGCATTTACAATCTGCTAAGTATAAAACACAAGAACAAAAATACTGAATAAACATTTTTGTTTGCATAATAAAAATATTGTGCCAAATTACAACCAACTTAAGAAAGTCATTTAGCCACACTAGAGAAGATAACAGTTTTCTTTCATTCACCCAGCAGCAAAATGCTATACAACCTCTGTTTCCAGCTTGAGAATCTATCATTTTGTGCTCCTACTCTACGCATTCCTTTTTAATACTTTATACTCCAGGCAGTGTTTGTGTGAACTTTTCCACTATTACCAACGTTGCTGACGTTGTTCAAGTGGCAGCAAGATCAGTAAGGTTAGTAGTGAGTTCCTTATATTCACTGAATTTTCGTGCTTCTCTTAGCTGTTCAGTGTTGTTAGCCGTAATCCAGCAAAGGCTGCAGATCATTGCTGCAGAGCTTCAGGAGATAAGGCTTTTATTTCATTGATTCAAAATCACTTGTCTTCTCATTGACTTGTGCTTTCTTTTTGACTATGCAAAGAGTTAGGACTAAGGAACTCCACGGAAGGAGAAGGGAAGAAAGAATGGATGAGTGGATATTGGGAGGTTGCTTTTTCTAGTAAAAGGGATTAATGCAGTAAAACCTCTTGTAGAATTTCCCTAGACAAAAAGGATTTATCCACATTACACCACAAGAATGTTTTCCCCCTGGGCTTATGAATGTTCCTTCAATCTGCTTAAGAAAGGAATGTTTTTTGCTTTTCTTGTGGTAGATATATGAAAGCTTATGTATGGACAGCATTGTTTTATACTAAATTTCAAAAAACATCAGAATAGGAAAGGAGGGATTTTAGCCAGGCTTAATGGGCACTATTCATCCAACAATAGAAGGAGGCTGCTCAGAATATGAACAAGGCTGTGCATGTCTATCACATGGTCACAGATTAAGTGAGGGGCACCAGGGGGTCCTGCTTCTTTACCTAGTCATGTTTCTTAATTACCTTTCATTTAGACATGAACAATATTTATGTACTTATAGGGCAAGAGGTGTAATTTGCTAAGAACCACGTAGAGACACTATGGTATAAGAAAGCAGGAGTTTTAACTGGCTTTGCTGGTAGGTTGGACATACACAACCCAAAATAATCTTGTACCCTAAAAACTTAATTTTAAAAGTCTTCCATGTATGATGATGAGAAAATAATTTCCTGAAAATATTTAATTAGGATGAGATATTTTGATAAATCTAAAAATACTTATATTTCCTTATTCCTTAAAACTTGTGAGCAATGTGCAAGTAATATGCAAACAAATATTTAGTTGCCACTGCATTAGAAAACATTGAAACAATAAAGCTTAATAGTGAATGCTCTATAAAAGTTAGTTTAATTGGTGACAGAGGAAGGACTTTTAAAATGTTTAATAGAGTAGATTGGAGTTTAATAGAGAGACAATGATATTATGACAGTCTTCTCCCTCTTCCTTCCCAGTAAGTTCTTGGATGCGTCAAATTTGGATGTTTGTCATACGAGTTCCTCTGAAAATTTAAAATAATAATAATAATGATTAGAGAGTGTAGGTAATACCAAAGCTGGTTTGCTCTATTATTTCTGAGTTTGTTAATTTATTTGTTTGTTGTCTGATTCCTTCCTTTCTGGAAAAAGGAAAAACTTTGTCTCTGTAGAAGTATCTCTTTGTTCTTGCTTGGTACAAACTGTAGGTATAGGGAGGAGAAAAATTAATGCAGTACTCCTGTCATGGAGGCAAAGACAGAAAGTCTTCAATGCCAAAGCTCACTCTCTCTTTCAGAGCTTTCCCTAAAAATATAAACTGTAGATACGGTATATTTCTCAAGGAACAATTATACATCTTTTTTCTGCTGTGTGGGCAATGCAGATGCTAGTTTTAGGTGAAAATCATCCTGGATACAAAGATTTGCTTCTTGTTTATTTATTCAAAGTCTCAAATTTTGTCAGATTTCTTAAACCCAGGGATATGCAGTACTTGAAATAGGAACTTGTTAGAGACTTGATGACCATGTCCTTGCTTCAGATTCTTTTATATCTTGTGTGAATAAGCCTTTGTCTCTTTAACTGGAGTTACCCAAAGTCATCCAGAAAGGTCTGAGCAGTAGAGTAATTACACCCTTAATACAAACAAATACATGCAAAGGTCTTTGCGTAGATGTAGCTACACTGGCAGAAGAACTCCATGTATTTTGTTGCACCAAAACCTGTGCTGTGGTTCTTGTGCTGCTGGCTAGACAGCAGGTTATAAGAGGAATTGTTTTCAAACTGCTTTTTCTCCAGTACAAGCTGTGAGGACAGCGCTCACCTGGCACATGCTGTGCCTTCTGGCCCTCTGTCCTGGTTCAGCCAG
>VYZX01010656.1:1878-16070 GCA_013401335.1 Brachypteracias leptosomus
AGGTCATCCCTCAGCCTTCTCTTCTCCAATGTGAACAAACCAAGTGACCTCAGCTGCTCCTCATAAGCATTACCCTCAAGGCCTTTCACCATCTTGATCACCCTCCTCTGGACACACTCTAATAGTTTGATGTCCTTCTTATATTGAGGACCTCAAAACTGCACACAGTATTCAAGATATGGCTGCACTGGTGCAGTCTAGAGTGGGACAGTCATCTCCCCCAACTATGTTGTGCTTAAAACACCTCAGGAGACAGCTGACCATTTTGGCTGCCAGGGCACACTGCTGACTCATATTCACCTTGCCATCAACCCAAACCTCCTCATCTCTTTCTGCGGGCCTGCTCTCCAGCCTCTCATCCCCCAGTTTGTAAGTATGACCAGTATTACCCCATCCCAGGTGGAGAATCCGGCACTTACTCTTGTTTAATTTCATTCTGTTGGTGATTGCCCAGCTCTCTAGTCTATCCAGATCTCTTTATAAGGCCCTTCTACCCTTGAGATGGACCATTATCCTCATCACTGTTTGGTTCTAACTCTTTCCATAGAAGCAAAATCTTCTGTGTTTTTTTTCCTCCCTTAGTTGCATTTCATCTCGGTTTTAGATTTGTAGAAAATTCCATAGCTGTTTTGGAGAAAGAAGGGGGAAATCTTGTGAAACACAAATTTTTTTGCCATTTGAATAGTGGCAGTCTACCAAGNCTCAGTGAAGAATCTTTTCCTAATGTCCAGTCTGAACTTCCCCTCACACAGCTTCATTCCATTTCCCCATGTCCTATTGCCAGTCACCAGAAAGAGATGAGCATCTACCTCCCTCCACTGCCCCCCCATGAAGAAGGTGTAGACTGAGATGAGGTCACCCCNTTATAAGGCCCTTCTACCCTTGAGATGGACCATTATCCTCATCACTGTTTGGTTCTAACTCTTTCCATAGAAGCAAAATCTTCTGTGTTTTTTTTCCTCCCTTAGTTGCATTTCATCTCGGTTTTAGATTTGTAGAAAATTCCATAGCTGTTTTGGAGAAAGAAGGGGGAAATCTTGTGAAACACAAATTTTTTTGCCATTTGAATAGTGGCAGTCTACCAAGGTAGTTTATGCTTCATACTGTTCTGCTGAATTTGCTTTTGGGAAGTTATGTGTTTTGATCCTAAAATTCTGTTTTCTTGTGTAAAATGTGTTTACAGCAATGAAATTTTTGGTATAGTAAATATTTAATACAAACCAGCCCCAGAGTCTCCAGAAAGATGAGAAATAACTGATATGGAGTTAAATAATTTGATTTCTTTCCCTTCTATCTTCTCAGTAGTGCAAAGAAAGTGACAGGAAAATTTTAATAGTTAAAAACTTTTAAAGTGATAGATAATATACTGGAATTGATACAACTGGTCCTTTTTTACTGTATGTTTTAAAAAGAGAAGGGTTTGTATTCTTTTTTGTTCATTTTGTTGAAGGTATAAATGATTTTTAATGTAACAGTGGTACTAGTAGGGAAAGATTACATTTACTGAAGAAAGATCACTCCTGCTACAGTTTGGGAGCTTTTGCTGAAAGGAGATTTTGCTGCTGGAATTAGACATGGAAAATTCTGAGTTTAGTGGTTTAGTTTCAAAACGTAAATGGCTAGTTCAGAAGTAGTCAAGAAACTCTAAGCTTCAATTTTTCTCAGTGCTGGAGATTGAAATGCACGTCTTAGATGGCTGACTTTTGTTATGCTGTGGTAGCGTTTCTTCTCAGTAATATTGTGTTCACTAAGATAGTACAGCACAGAAGACTTCTAAATTCTTCTAAAAAGTACTAAAAGTTGATCTAACTTGGCATTCTGAAAACAAGGGGAGCTTTTCAATAGGAAGGAGGTTAGCTGTATATAGAATAACTTTGAAAATCCTTACAGATGCTCTTATTTCTTTAACTGTTTCTATACTCGAGAGGTAATGTGACATATTAAAATACAGTATTTTTGTATCCATGCAGCTGTATGCAAGCAAGAGGTTGTACATATCAGTATTAAAGTGATATCTTCTGTTTACTGTTTTTCTCAAACTCTACATGCAAAATAATTATATTAGGATAAGTAATACCTAACTGGGCCTTTAAGGAGCAATTTATAGCGAATGTGTTGTTCCATGGCCTGCATGTAATTCAGCAAAAGGCCTTGCATAAGCAACTTCAGAATTCAATCACAAGGAATAACACACTTGGAGTTGGTTTAATATTTGTAAATACTAAAACCCAGCCTCCAGATCACACTTGCACATGTTTACAGAGTAATATTTGCATCCAAAGTATAGCTAAACCATTCTAAATACCCATTGCCACTCACTTTCCTCTCTCTGCATTCTCTTTTGTTTTTACAAAGCCAATGCCTTTTTCTAAGTTTTCTAAATTCTCTTCTAAGTCATCTTTTCATTTATAGTTACATCAGCGTTAGGCAACCTCCTTACACTTTTTGGTACTGTTAGCATGGCTCTGGTTTCTTCACCGTACTCCAGGTCACATGCCAAGACAAATCCATCAGCAGCCTGACTCCAGGAGTATATGTGCCTGTCTCTGACATGTTACTGGCATGTCCAAGCTGAGCTCAGCAGCTCTCTTGCATTTTCTGATGGTACTTGGCTTTTTAGAGTTTTATAAACACACTGGATTAATTAATATATGAGATTCTGGAGTGTGAGATTCAGTCTGGTGGAGCCTGTGAATAATTGTATATCCTTTTGAGTGTTGTCTTTGTCCAAGAAAACTAAGTCCAGTTCTCTTTTACCATTGGCTTTATCTTTGACTTCTGCTTATTTCCCAGAAATGTGATCTGGATCAGTAATCTAGTCTTGCCCAACTTATGATGTTCTTTTGGCAGTTTCAGTTGCATTTGCTTGTCTCGTCTCTTCTTTCCCTGCAGAGAAAGTTTTCACAGAACTCCACAGAGCACCACACTGGGTGGCAGTCTGAAACATTCATTAATTTTTTCTGATCCACTGTCCTAGCAACAGCTGCTTCTCCGTGCAGTAGCAAATAAAGGAGTAAAGAACACGCTGAAATGGATGCTCATTTATTAACCCAGTAGAAAGTGAACTTAAAAAAATCAAGCCATATTTTTATGTTCTACAACAGTTCTTGTTGCTGTGCTGTTTGCCAAATATTATTGTCCTAGTTTCAGCTGGGATAAAGTTAATTTTCTTTCTAGTAGCTGGGATAGTGCTGTGTTTTGGGTTTAGGATGAGAATATTGTTGATAACACACTTTAGTTGTTGCCAAGCACTATTTATACTAAGACAAGAACTTTTCAGCTTCTCACTTTGCCCTGCCAACATGTAGTCTGGGGAGCACAAGAAGCTGGGAGGAGACACAGGCAGGACATATGACCCAAGATGGCCAAAAGGGTATTCCATACCATATGATGTCATGTTCAGAATTAAGAGTCCTGCGATTTCCATGAATGTTTTGACCATAACACACTAGATAAAGCATAATGATGGGGTTTTTTTTTCCTCTACTAGAGCCATATCAATGCCTCTGCATTTCCTCATTGCATTATCATTCTGTAGCAGTATAGTAGCAACAAAAAATCTGTCATGCTATAGCCAACTGGACCATTATTTCTAAGGAAGGATCTTACTGTACATTTCATTAATAATTTGATGCTGCTACACAGCAGCTCTATTTTACTAGGGAGAGGTTCTTTTTTAAGTAGTACTTAAAATCAAATTTAAGTAAGATTAATTCTGTAGGTTTATAAGATTCCATAGGACTTCAGATTCTTTAGGATAAGCGATTTTTCAAATAGTTAGTAGTTGTCATGTGAAACTTAACTTGAAATGTATCAGACATTTGCACCCTAGAATATAAGACTTTCTTTCTCCCAACTCAATATTGTGACTTGAATGCAGTTTGACAGAGGACAGGAATTGAAAGAGGGATGCATATCTCTGCAGGATATCAGAGTCTGTGTCCAGCACTCTACAGTTGATACAGCAATTGAGGTGTATGAGAGAACTTTTAGAGTTGGAATGTGCAAGCAGAAAATGTTGTTAAAGAAGGATACCAAAGTTAAATGTGGGTGTTTAAAGTTAAATGTGGGTGTTTTCGTGCTGAACAAAGTAAACTTAAAAAAAATGAACAGAGATTGGTGGTAGTCTTTATTCCTCTTATCTAATGACGTGCTTTGTTTTCTCATTATCAGTGCAGGTTTCCATGAAATAAGATCAGACCTGACCTTTTAACTCAGTTAAAAGTTGTTTTTAGGCAGATGGTTAAGTTTAGTTTCAAGAGGCTAGCAGGATTCCTAGCATCAAGTATCCCCTCGGTATGCGTTCAGCATACACAACATTAAATTTCAAAAGAAGTGTCTTTCCCCCTCCCCCTTTTCCCTTCATGTTACTTTTTGACAATGTTTAAAGAACAATTTTCAATGTTTTCCTTTCTTTCTAATGCATTCCTTCATGACAACATTATCTGGATTCGTTCCTACTTTGATGTAACAGTCGGAAATCCTAAATTTTACGTTCTTTTTTTCTAAAGATGAAATATACTTCTTACTAAAAGACTTGATCCATTTCAGCCTCTCTTGGATTTTTGTTAATGCATCTGCAGTTGTTCAGAGACTCTTAGCTCCTGCTTGCACCAGGAGTTTTTGATCCATCTTATTGCCCAGCTATTGAGTGTTGTGGAAGATTGCTGAAAATCTTTGCAGGCAGTTTTGTTGGGTTTTTTTCCAAGACAGTCAAAACCTTATCAAACTTCAGCTGCTCAGTGGCCAACTTTGCCTCACTTTTCACATAGCTTAAGTATACTGAACAGCTCATGTCCCAATACAAATTTCCATGGTATGTAGGGTTTTATGTGCTTCTCAGGACTTCCAGCACATGAATAGTTATGTGAAGATTCACTGTGATTCCCAATATCATCTTGACTTCTACATCCTTTCAGTGTTTGTAACCTTCTTATATGCACTTGTTCCAGTATGTTATAGAAAGATCCAAATAAATCATGTGTTTTCCTTCCAATAACGTAACTTCCAGTTCCAATACTACTATATTTCTTTGTGGAACAAGAGTCAATTTGTCACACTGTCATAGACTTCTTTGTTTTCATTTCAGCAGTCATCTAACAGATATTTAATATAATTCTGCCCATATTTTTGAGAAAATTCCTTAATATAAGAGAAATGATCACACTTTTCCGAAACAATTTAAGACTCAGGAGAGAAATTTCTCCCACTCTTTATCTCTTATGAAGAAATGTGTTAAAATACACTCTTCTTGCAGAGCTTTTGTAATACATTTCTTGAGCTGTGTTTGAGCTATGGTCAGCTCTGAAATAGTACAATTAGGAGCAACAGTTCAATTTGTTTTCTCTCTATAGTGTTTTATGCAGCAAAAGGTAAATTCCTACTTCAGGGGAAAAATAGGTAATTTTTCCTTGCCAAATTAATTGTGGGAAAATGTAATGTAGTTTTTAATATCAATTCATAAAACAATGAAATGTCTAAACTTTATTTTCAGACAACTTAGAACATGCTTATATTCAAGAGCAATTTTCATCTTTCTCATTTTTAATTACAAGAAACTGAGGTGTCATAACTGACATGAAAGCTGTAATAATGACAAATAGTGATTTATATAACACTATATCCTTTCTTGGCAGGATAAGTTGTTTTGAACGTTAAGATAGGCAGTACTCTGTTTTGCCTCCCAGATGAAAGTAATGCTTGAGTCATTTTTCCTCTATAGCTGGTATTTTTCATTTCTTAGTAGCTAGATCTACAGAAAATTTAATCTCAGGTAAGATACTAATTTTCTAGAAATCAATTGCTTTAATGACTGTACTGACTTCTCCTTAAGAAGGCAAACCTTTTTTTTTTTTTTTTTTGCTAATATACAAGATGTTATGTTTCAATTCTACTAACCCTATGGTAATATAGAAAGGTTTCTATTATGCCTTTCCCCCTGTTACCTTTAAAGAAATAGAGACAGTGTATATATTCTTCAAGAATAATGAAAAGGCTGAGATTCTTCAGTTCTGGCTACAAGAAGGTTCAGGAACTCTTGTAGTTAGTATCCTATCACATTGTCTTTTCTTGATCACGCTTGTTTGTATGTTAAACAAGTTTGAATGTCTTGGGTAAAAAAAGTTCATCACATAGATGAAACTACAGAAATATTTAATCAATGAATAGAAAATGTGTTATTTCAACTTGCCAGTTTCAATATTGGTTTTGTATATATTTGCATGTAATTCATTTTATTACTATTATTTTCATTAAAGCTGTTTTAAATTTATTTTCCAATCCATAAGTCTCTCTCCCTTATTCCCTCTCTCTTTCCCTTTGGGAAGGGAGAGTGGTTAATAGAGAGCATCCATCATTTGTCAAGTGGCCAGCGCAGCCTTAACCCTTGACAATAAGTAATATCTTGTCAACATAGTCAGAGGTGAAACTGTGCAAATAATTAGTTTTGAGTTTCACATAGCCTGCAAATCTAACCTTAGTGCAATTGCAACTTCCAAAACTTGTTTAAATAAAATGAAAACTAATGGAGGAATAACCAGAGCAAATAGGAGCTCTAGTATGAGATCAAGACTTCTGCATGCTGGATGCTGTGAGAAAGTAACAGAACAAATAAGCCCAGAAAAATGGGATAAGTACTAGGAAAACTGAGTTATGTTAACATGGCATACAGCAGCCAAGGCATGTTACCACTATGGGTAATTAGAAAAATCATTGCATATATGCATTTCTGATGCATAATGTAAAATTCATTTTTTATACAATGAAACTCTCAAGTACATGCACTGTCAGTGTTCTTGACATATATGAAGTCTGAATGAGATGATTGAGAATGATTAGTGTTGTTGTGGTTTAAGGTTTGGGGAAGGGGAGGGACAGGTGGAGCAGCTATTCCACTCCCCTTCCTGCCACACTCTATAAAAGGACACAGGAAGTTCTGCTCGCTCCTTCCTCGCTGGGATTGCTGCTGGGTCTGCACCTCTGTGTGGCTGCTACAACTGCACGTGGCTCAGGAGGAATCCAGCTACATCCAAGGATCGGTGTTGTATATATTTGTATATATATCTTCTCTTAATACCTCTGTATATTCCCCTTCCTTAAATATCTCTTTTGTTGTTCTCTGTTAAAAGTAGTAATCTTGATTTCCAACTTTGTGTGAGGCCTTTCTTCCTCCCCTGGGAGGGAAGGGAGGTGGAGGGGGGGAAGAGGGGTGAAACAAATTCTGCTCTGTGGGGGATCGCCCTGAGCCTTAAACGGAGACAGGTGTATTCTATTTCTCTCAAGATTTATGAACTGTCGCACAAACTGTAAAGCTTAAAAAAAAAAGCTCCAAGAAAGTTAAAAAAATGTATTAAAAACATGTTCAATATCTCTTTTTCCAACAAAATTCGTAAATGACTAATGCCAGGTGTTCAGCTAGGATACTACTGCAACAAATAGTGAGTAAAAGGCCTAATCTAAAAGTTCCTGTTATATAACTGGATAATTTCTCAGAGGCAGCTGTGATAGTTAGGTGTTTAGGTCACTTTTCCTTTATGACCGTCTTTAGGCACAGCTAGTCCCAACATGTACTTCGTAAGTTTTTCTTCTCACCCCCATATGAAGAATGAAGATATTAGAGTACACAATATTTATCCCTCTTTCTACTGCCACACCTGGTGAATCAGATCCTTAATTAGTTTAAATAAAATGTGAAAATTAGACTGATTAGGTATGTAAAAAAAATAAAAGGCAATGAAAACAATGGTAATGATAACACCTTTTCAAAACTTAGCTATGTGTCTCTAACTTCCAGTAACCAGAGGGATTACATTTATATTAACAAAATATATCTATGAATATACGGACCTTTCATGTACGATTATAATTTTTGCATACATACAACTCAAATCATCCCTGTAGTCAATGAATGCTATAGGAAGATAACTAATATATATTTATTGGCAGAGGTGTAGATAATTTCCTAGTACTATCTTCATTAGAGAGAGACTAAATAACACTAGTAATCATGCATGACAAATCTAAAATAAACCCCTAAAATGCAAATATACAGACAGAAGTTTTCTAGAGGTTAAATTGATCGATAAGAACATGTTAGAATAGGCATCAAAGTTAAGGGGAGCAGCATAATGCATTAGAAGATAAATTTCCTCTACAGAGAATGATTTTGACTGTGTAATGGTTCGGCAAGCAAGCTTATTGAAGCAAACACAATGTATTATTGAGGAACATTTAGATGGTATTAAGTAGGTAAATATTCTGTTCATAGGAGGAGTAAGCCTAGTTTGAGTATATGACCTTTATTAGAAACCTTAAAAACACTTCCTAAGATGCATTTCTAGAACTGGATGAACCTAATATGGAAAACCAAGGCTAATTTGTACCAGAAAAATTCCACTTTCCTCCTCAAGGTATGCAACAGTGTTACATGTTGCAAGTTTATTTTTGTTTGGAAGTCATTATTGACATACCTCAGGAACTTTGGACATTTCAGTGTATTTTAAGCCCAAATCTAGAAACATCAGATATGCAAATTCATATCATATTTTGTAAGTCCAGTTTAACTGTTTTCATACTGGCAATATTTGATGATAAACCGCTATTGTTCTCTGTATACCACAAAGAGTAGATAAACTGCTCTTGAGATTTTTATGAATTTAACTATGTGACTAACTTTGTCATAATTAGAAAACTTGTATAACTAATGCATGTGCAGTGCAGATACTTAAGTAAGCTGTGAAGTTTTTTTTCATAAGTGCAAGAAAAAACAACACCTCAGAGAAAATCTAAATCTAACCAACTCCCTTTAAACTTTTTTGTGTATTATTACAAATGACTATTATGTGTACAATTGAAGGATTTTCTTAGTATAATGCAGAACTTTGGAGTAACAGCACCTTCAAAGTCAGGCAAATATTTTTATAACAATGATAACTAGACGACATCTTAATTACTTTAAGTCTTCTGTGTCAGCGTATTTATGTGCATGTATACATATGCATAACAACCCCTGGCAGCGCTACAGGCCTGGGGAAGTGTGGCTGGAGAGCTACCTGGCAGAAAAGGACCTGGGGGTGTTGTTGCACAGCCGGCTGAACATGAGCCAGCAGTGTGCCCAGGTGGCCAAGAAGGCCAGGCCTGTATCAGAAATGATGTGACCAGCAGGAGTAGGGAGGTGATTGTGCCCCTGGACTCCGCACTCGTGAGACTGCACCTTGTGTACTGTGTCCAGTTTGGGGCACCACAGTATATGAAGGACACTGAGATGCTGGAGTAGGTGCAGAGAAGGGTAATGAAGTTGGTGAGAGGTCTGGAGAATGTGTTGTACGAGGAGCACCTGAGGGAACTGGGATTGTTGGAGAAGAGGAGGCTTAGAGGAGACCTCATTGTTCTCTACAACTATCTAAAAGGAGGTTGTAGTGAGGCTGGTGTTAATCTCTTTTCCTAGGTCACTAATGGCAAGACAAGAGGTAATGGTCTCAAGTTGCACCAGGGGAGGTTTAGATTGGACATTAGGAAGAAGTTCTTTACTGAGAGAGTGGTCAGGCACTGGAACAGGCTACCCAGGGAGGTGGTGGAGTCACTATCCCTGGAGATGTTCAAAAAACAAGTAGATGTGATGCTTCAAGATGTGGTCTAGGGATCAGTGAGATGTTAGGCAAAGGTTGGACTTGATGATCCTAGAGGTCCTTTCCAACCTAAATGATTCTTTGATTCTGTATTATATATATATTTAAGGTGAAAGAGACTATACCCACCCCAATGAGCAAAGCGGGAGACCTGGCAACAACTGACATGGAGAAGGCTGAAATATTCAACAACATTTTTGCCTCAGTCTTCATGAGCAAGTGCACCAACCACACCACCCAATTCATGGAATTCAAAGGCAGACACTGTAGGAGAAGATCAAGTCTGAGACCATCTAAGGAACCAGAATGTGCACAAGTCCATGGAACCTGATAAGGTGCATCCATGGATCTTGAGAGAACTGGCAGATGAAGTTGCTAAGCCACTCTCCATCATATTTGAAAAGTTGTGGCACGCTACTGAGGTTCCCAGTGACTTGACTGGGGGAAACGTAACCCCCATTTTTAAAAAGGAAGACTCAGGGAACTATAGGCCTACCAGTCTCACCTCAATGCCCAGCAAGGTCATGGAGCAGATCCTCCGGGAAACTATGCTAAGGCACATGGAAAATAAAGGAGGTGACTGGTGACAGTCAACATGGCTTCACTAAGGGCAAATCATACCTGACAAATTTGGTGGTCTTCTACAACAGTGTTACAGCATTGGTGAATAATGGAAGTGTGACTGACGTCATCTAACTGGATTTGTGCAAAGCATTTGACACTGTCCTACACGACATCCTTGTCTCTAAGTTGCAGACTAACTGGCTTTGAACAACCTGATCTAGTGGAAGGTATACCTGCCTACGGCATGGGATTTGAAATTAAATTCTCTTTAAGGTTGCTTCCAACCCAAATGATTCTATGATATATACATACATGTATAAAAGAAAGAAGAAAATCCTATATGCATAGATAGAAGGGCATGTGTATAGGTACATATCTGTGTATATATATGCATTAAAATAATGCCACCATTTCAGTAACATATGGAAGTTCTTGATGGCATTACATACCAGCAAATAGCTAACAGTGGCTCCCTTAAGTTGTATAATCTCTATGCTGAACACTGGCCTGTTCATGCAGTAGATCATACTCTAGAAAACCATATTTGGAACAGATAAAGTGATCTTGCGTGAGAAGTTCTACTCCCTTTAAAACTGATAGAAAAATGTTAACAAGCCAGAGAGGACTGAAAACCAAAAAAAAACAGAGAAATGCTGTTCAATAGAAATTGCTCTTCAGGGCAAAGAATTCTTTTTCACAAGATTGGATCTAGGAAAGTAGTATATATGTAGAAGAATGGTTGGGAAAAAAAAAAAAGAAAAAAAGACCTACTTCTATAATGGGTAAATCTATACAGCCATCTAACAGTTAATTACTCTATAGCAATTTATTGCAACTCCAGACTTCACCTATTACAAATTGCTGATGGAACTTGGGTCACAGAAGGCTAGCCTAAGACCAAGGCATAAGATAATGTCTTCTGTAATGTCTTCTTCATTAAGATACAAGAGCAAATAATAGCTTTAAAAAAAAAAAAAAAAAGAAAAAAAAAAGAAAGCAAAGCTGTGAATACTGTTGCAACTGTTTAACATCTGAGTTTAAGAAATAAAAGTCATAGTTAATTATAATACAGCTTTATTTCCATGTAGCCTCTATGTAAGAATGTAAGGTGGTGAAACGATAAAATAAATAAATAATCAAAACTTGATTGTGTCACCTGTATAGCAATTCCTAGGTTTAGACAAGAAAGTCTTAAAAGCTAGTCATGTCTATGGTCAATTCAGAATATGGTTTTCAAGCAAAATTAGTAGACATTAAGCATGATGTTAATTGTTGAAATGATTTGAATGTATGGAAGACTGAATGCCTCAAAGCTGAGAGGAATAAAATGAAACATTTTATTCTAGAGGACTGCCTTCAATTTGTGTCCATTGCAACATCTCATTCTAATTCTGCATATGCTGAGATGAAATGAGACTTTGCAATAGTTGTCACAATTGTTCTGCCAGCAATGCCAATTTTCACTGAAAACATATTACATCCAATAATTAAAGGACGTGTGACTCTGCATTTAATATGTATAGCATATATAGATATATATAACCAAAGTGCCATTTGTCCTGACCTCACAAATGTGAACCTTACTTGCTAGGTAATCATAGATGAAGAAATGTGTAAGTATGGGAAAAAAAGAAGGAAGGAAATTTCTGCAAAACACAAACTCTTAATATTTTCTGTTTCACAAGTAATGAAGGTTTTATTTAATTCTTTGGTCACAAATGCAGTTTTATTTTCTATGGTAAGCTTACCTGGAGAAACATGCAGAGATTTCTAAGTGGGATTTCCAAGGAAACAAAGCTTATATAATCACACCATAATCAGACTGTAGCCTGTGTCATCTCAATCTGTGCTTCTTTCTTCACCTATTTGCAAAAAAAGTTTGAATACATTGACTGAGTTAAAGAAACCCCAAGGAAAAATTGTTGATACAAGTTACCTGAGAAGTGGTAGTTGGGTAAAGATGAGACTACTGACCTGTGGCTGGAATGTATTTGTACTATATTCTTTTTGAAGATGCTGAGTGACCAACCTGTATGCATACCGTTCTAGAAAAGATGCAGCATCTGCTGTCATTTCCCAGCAAAGATGACAAAAGGACATGATGAAGAGGACACAGGACTGAGATGTTGACAGGGTTGATAATTCCAGAAAACATAAAATAAGTCCACTGAATGGAACAATTTGGTTTTACATGAGGTCTGTGTGAGACACAAGGAAATGGAGACACTATTTTTTGTGGTGATTGTGAACTTACTGATCAGATCCTTGAAGGTTTGTAAAAGAGAAAGAATAATGAGGGATTTGTCACTTTTAAAATGTCTTCTCAGTAGCTGCCAAATTGAGCTCTTGAAAGTCCAAGGCCTTCAGCTTTTTCGTGCATTTCTTATATGCAAGCAGGGCATTCATTGCAGTTTTTGACATTAAGTTGCATAACAACTGAATCCATTCAAAGAAATTTTGTCAAAACCATAATTATATAAAATAATTGAACCATCAGGTATCCTATATTCTTACTGACTGTGTATTAAAGAAACATACAGTGCATTTTGTAAAAATAATTTACTAACCACACAATTTTCTGACAAGACTGGGGGCTGTAAAAATAAACTAATAAAAAATAAGCTAGGAAGGAGACATTTGCATTTATAGCAATGAAGTTCTAATTTTATAATCATATTAAATCAAGACTTATGAAAATGTAATGAAGTCCAATTTACTTTTAATAGTTGTTTCATTTCTCTAAGAATAAACTTTTTCTTACGTTTCAATAAAGAACACTGATAGTAAATAATTTAAGCAGTATAATGCAACAGATAGTTATATATATTTTAAATGAAGCTGTTTAAGGAAAAAAAAAAAAAATGGCTTGAAGAGCAAAATGCTTTGGGAGGAAGGAAACAGTAAAAGCAGCCTTAGAGGAAAAACAAACAAGTTTTCTCATATTTTGTGAATAAAAAATAAGTTTCTCATAGTTTCATATATGCATGATAATCTCTTAAATGCTGTCTTTGTTCTGAGGAAGCCCTGTGTCTATACCCAGGACTGGGGCTTTGGTCAGATCCTGAGGGCACTGCAGGACCAATTAACCCTTCCTCTTGACTCTCACCCTGCCCAGGACTCTGTTTCAGCCCCCTGGTGCCATTAGCCCCTGTTTCATTAACACCATAGCAAGTACAGTCTCCAGCTCTCCATGTCCTGGTCAGTACTTGACCTGCCCTTGTTCCCAGAGAGCTGCCAGATGCTCAGAGCAGAGGCTGCCAAGGTGCCTCCTGGCTGCCCAAATCCTGGCTGGGGTGGGGGCATAGATCCTGGCTGCCTAGAGGCCCTGGCTGCCCTGACACACCCAAGGGACCCCCTAGTGCACTTGGTCCTCAGTCCATGGCAGGGCTGCTGGACCTTGTGGCACCATGACTACGCACTTAGTTCACGAGAGATAAGGCAATAGCCATGGAAACTTGAATTAGAAACAACAGATACCTCTGTAGATTTTATTTTCTGCACTGTTACTAAGAATCATTACACTGTTTGCTATAGTTGCAAAGTGAAGATACTTCTGAGGTATTAATTTCTACCAGAGCTTACCCTTAGAAAAATTCTTCTGTTCTTATAAAGATAGTGATTTTTTGGTATCATTTGTTTTTGTATACTTCTTCCACTACTCTATTTTTTCAGATGATAGGAGGATGGATTGAGATAGGTACCACACATCTGGGACCACTTCACAGAAGTAAACCTTCTTCTTCAGTTTTACTCCCCTTCTGCCCCTACATACATCAGGCTTTTTTTGCTGAACTGAATTACTTCTGAAGCTAAGGAAAAGGTAGAGATATTCTTCTGAAAGATGAACAAAATTTGTCTAAATATTTTCAGATGGAGGAGAGACCTGAATCAAACTTCATCCTGAAAGAGTTCTCTGGCTATAGGGTGAATGGGCAAAAGAAGGCCATTACTATCTTTTCTTCCTTTGCCCACTGTTTTTAGCTCTGTTGTGGTTTAAGGTTT
>VYZX01010660.1:8099-26531 GCA_013401335.1 Brachypteracias leptosomus
GGATAAATCTACTTTTAATATGTATATATATTTTTATTTATTTTTTTTAAAAAGTTGTTTAATTTTGAAACTGTTCTGGATGCTTGCACTAATCCCATGACAGCGTATCTGAACCAGCAGTGATTGGTGATTTGCAAAATATATGTGAAAAGTCTAAACTAAATATGCTACCAATGGAACATCAGGATTGTAATGCTCTTACGCTAGGAGATATACCAGCTAGCGTATGGATATATATATAAAAATTAAGTGATATATTCTTTGGGAAATAGTTCATTATGAGGAAGTCTTTCCGAGACATTGGAAAATTGAAAATTATTTAAGAGATGAGCTACACAAATATAAAGAAACTGTATTGAAGACTTGGAACTGTGCAGGAAATCTTCCGAAGGAAATCTTCCTTCCACATTGAAGGAATTTTATGTGGTTTTGTTCACTTGCTTTTTGTTGGAATTCTGATTGTTTTCCAGCCGTGTGATGGTATTGGCTGCACAGATGTGCTTTTACAACCAAATTTCTCAAACAGTCAAGTTTTATGTCTCTCTACGGGCCTCTAAGATTAGAACTGGTATTATTGCTAGCTTTAACCCATGTAGACAGTCTGAGTACGGGGATAAAGTAATCAGCACCATTTGTGTCTTTCAGAATAGACGTACAGACTGTTTCCTCACTTCCTTTGTTCTATGTGGCCTTTATGAAGGGGTTTTTTTTCCTTCTTCTTACTGTTCAGATTATACTTTTTATACTGTGTTATCAGCAAGCAGCATTTCCAGATTTTGTGCCATTATGTAGAGATTTTACACTGTAAACGGTAGGTTTAGCCATGTAGCTAATAATTGCACATAACTGCCTAAAAATAAAATGGCACGCTAACTAACTTTCCAAGAAAAGGGTTTCAGACTATCAGATCATTTCATATAGGTATTTTGGCCTTGACTCTCCTCCCTATATAGTAGAAAAGTCTTCCTGAATTTAGGCATGCCATTCGTCCCATGAGAAAATTTGACAGTACTGAACTTGTTTTTCAGTTGTCTGTTTCAGGAAGAGAAATTTCAAGTTAAATTATACTGGACATGCTCTGAGTATTTGAAGGCTTATCAGCTTCTTTATACAAGTATTTATCAGTTTTGTGAGTTGCTGGTCCTATATTAAACAAAGTATTTGAGACATAATTAATATTAAATTATTTTTATTATATTTTATTTGTGGCATAATTACTTGCAGATCCTTATTATCTAGTTTGAGCTGCATATCATTTTTCAGAATTCATATACAAGAGAAGTAGCTCAAGATTTAACATAATTATATCTGTATGTTCCCATATTACAGAAATCAACCATGCACAAAAATGGGCCATTTTCTCTTTGTAAATGGCATGTGTGTTTGCCAGACACCTAGAGAAGCAGAGTAATGTCCAGGTATCTGCTCTACCTATGTGCTTCCCAAACTTTCAAGCATGTGGGGCCACTGTCTGGAGAGCTGGAAGACTCCACAATATGCTCATAGCTCATTTGGTTCTTCTAATGAGCAACATGTGTTTCGTGTGCATACTTTAAAAGCAAGCACATTTATGAAATAAACTGACCAAAAATCTATTATGTAAGCTATCTCATTTCCCTAGACTTTTGTTTTCATCGGGTCAGTAAAGATACACAGTTTCTCTTTAATTAAAAAGAGTTCTTTCATTTTTTGTATGGTACACATCTGCAGAGAAAGAGAAGCCTTGTTGCACTGCAGCTATGCTTCTAATTTGTACCTAATTTGCACCAGCATTGTAACTGATCTGCTGGTGCTGTGCATTCTTGACCTGATGTGGACTCCCAGTGATGAAAAATGAGCCTTTAGTCTACTAATGGGGTAGATTTTGACCTAGGCTAGCGTCAATTAATTTAATTTGCAATGCCATTAGGGGCAGGTTGTATGCTTGGATCAGATGGTCTTATTGGAAGAGTTGGTGAATTGGGAAGATGCGATCAAACAGAAGATGAAGAGATTTTGGGAAGGAATAATTACATCTTCAGCTTGGGAGTTCTATAACTAGATGGAAAAAGCTGGGATGTGGTTGATTCGCAAAGCGTAAGTTAGATTACGATGAAATTAGTTCTCTCTGCTCACTTCAGGTGTCTGGGTTGTGTAATGAAATTACTTTGGAAATCTTCCTTCTCTTTCTTCCTATATTTAGTTTCAGGATGAGTGCTTAAATCCAGTGTGTTTTGATCAGTATTGCAATTAAATCTCCAGTCTTCAGCCAAGCATACACATTTCCTTTGGCAGCACAACAGCTATTTTCATTTTCTTTTCTGTCAGAAGAAGAGGGGAGAAACCTGGTATTCCCATAAAGTACAGAAAATACAATTTGATCATGAAAAAAAATATTCCAATTTTTTTTTTCCCTTCTTTTGGATCTGAAGTAAGCTCTGGTTCAGTACCAGTGTGACATCAGAGAACAGAGGTGTCTGTGCTACAGGATTGTCCTTTGCTTTACTGCCCTAGCTGTATGGCTCCTGGTCTGATTACTTGCTTTTATTAGGAAGAGTGTTGATCTAGTCCTGTCCCCTAAATAGTAAGTGTAATACATGCAGTACTGGCTCCTTTCTCAAGGTTACCATCTGCTGCCTGATGCAGTCTCTATCTTCTTGCTTTGACTCAGTTGATTTCTACTATTGCTAGCTGTATGCACATGGTTAGCAGCGTGAGTTTTGGTATATGCACAGACTCTCTGGGCCCCGTTACGCTAACCAGCCTCACCCTGGTGGGCCTCCCCCCACCTCTCTGCTCACGGGATCAGTAGCCCTATTTAAATTTAGCCCTGGGCCTTCAGTCACTGCTTGAGTTACCTTGAAGGCATGCCTCTTTCCAGCTCAGTCACAGCCATGCATGCACCTGGCCACGGACCTTGCTGATTTGTAACCTGAGGGACTGACTTGTCGGCTTGACCTTGGACCTGCCTTGTCACTGCAGACTTGTTCTGTGGTCTTGACTCTCCTTTGACCTTGACTGCCACTCCTGGATCTGCCCTGCTCTGTCTTGTGGTAGCAGTGGGACAGTCCTAGCCAGTGGAGGCACCTGCCTTTCTCCCCTTGTTGGCATGCTTGATGCTTGGCTCCCCAGCCCTTTAGGGAGCAGCCAGCTGTCACTGCTCCCTAATGGAATTTCTGAAGGTTGACTGGCACTGTTTCACTGCTTTAGCCCAGTAAGCATGAAGAGTACTGGCTGACTCTTGCAAACCTTTATTTTTATCTTTAGTTGGCAGGAGATGATTCTTACTTCTTGCAAATGTAGGTTTTGCCATAGTGTTTTTTACATATTTCCTACCTACATATTGCAGTAGTTTGTGCTGTATAGTTGATCCATGCTTGGGGAGGACTCACTGTGATTTTCAGAGTTCTTCCTAGATCTGTTTTCCCCAGTTTAAAAGTATATCACTGTGACTTTGAGATTTCTACCAATGTAGAAAATAACAGGACAGGTAAAGTATATGCATGACAACATGTTCTACAAGGGCTTCCTCCTCTGAATGAATTTTAAGAACATTCCCAAGCAAAATTGAAAATTGTGATTACATTTGCAATTCTAACTGGTTAGTTTTCTCTTGGAAGCTATGGTAGCATGTTTGATGTAGCTGTCATTTGCCAGCTGGACACTTGGGAAAATATGTGTTAGCACTAAAATGTAGTTTTAATGCGCTGTAGTTTTGGACCTGAAAAAAGACTCTCCGTTATAAATCTGATTTCCACAGGAGGGTTCATAGTGTAGGCCGTGGCCTCTTATGTCATACAGTTTGCTTTTTTGCCAGGACCTCTGTTTATTTGGTTTTGTAATTAAAAAAACTAAGCGTATTTACATGATCTGGAGTCCTCAATGTTTTCCTTACTGCATCTTTAAAATATTTTCTATGTGTAGAAGTATCACCCTTTATTACTTATTAAGAAGTGAAAGAGTTGAAAAATATCATGACTCAAATTTGTATTTAAAATACTTTCTCTATGAAGAGGCTTACTTTTCACAGGAAATAGACATGCATTATTTGTGTAATATATAATTAATTTTATTTACTTAAGGATTATGTAAAGTTTTTCAGGGGTTTTACATTTTCTTTTAAAAAGCACAAACAGGCCTAGTTCCATTTCTTATTTAAGTACAGTATCCAAATATAGCAGTGATACCAAGTAGTATATTTCCAGTTTTATGGTAGGTGCAAAGGAACTGGTTCAAATATTTTAAAGGGTAAGGTGTGCTTTTTTCTTCAGTTCCTATTGTTATGTGGCTGCTCATTGGCTTCCCTGCAACACGAAACACAGATCAAAATTCCTCATGTGAAAGTAGTTTGACAAGAACACATTTTCTAGGGATGTGTGTCTGTTTCATGCATACAGAGAAAGAGATTAAATATGATCCATCAAAGAACTCTTTTCCTTTTGGTTTCACTACTTTTTTCGTGTATAGGAAGACAGCCTGAATAATGTTGGATCATGTGTTATGAAAATAGGTAAGAAAATAATATTAAACTATGAGGATGACCAGAACATGCTGCTAAAGATCTTAATGTCTTATTAGGAAAACAGAAACTATCAACAAATGCATAGAGAAAAATTTTTGTCACGAAATTAATGGTATTCATAAAAATTAGAAGTTCAAAGCATGGTGTCCACTTGTTCTATAGGCTTAATGTTGTGTTGGGCAGAGGAAGGAATGCCTCATAAATGTCATCTTATTCTACTTGCACTATGCAACTACTGTCTTGGGAAGCAAGGAGATGCTTTGAGAACTTGGGATATAAACCAGAATTCTATCATCAAAATACAGAAAATTGGAATATGGCCATGAAAAATATGAATTCTGGCCCAGCACTGGGCAGGTGACAACCAAGGGTCTTTTTCTCCCTCTAGCACACTGTAACGACAGAAAAGAGAAAGGGCTAATAGATTTAGTATTGAAGGAAAGATTCGAGATGATAAATCAATTTGAGGGTAATACTCAGCTCTTTGAAGGTGGACTTTTTCAGTAAATCTGGCTTTGTAATCAAAAGTCTGAGATTTAAGAAGTTAAGAGTAGGGAAAAGAGGAAGGAAATGCTCAGATTCCCTTTTCGGGGTTTGAGTGTAGTTTAAAAGCATCATGCACTGCCAGTACTATGGCAGTAAGAGGAGTAAAAGAAGATGATAATAAAGACTAACATGCTATTACTGAAGGCACTGACAGACTTCTAGTGATGTAATGTAACTGGGCTGATCTAATGATATACAAATGCTTATTTGAAACTTACCTTGTAATGCCATTTCCACAGGATGCAGTAATACCTTCTTAGCAGTGTACTTTCTAAACTGATCTCATCAGCTCTATTTCCTCGTAACAAAAAAATATAAAAAGGTGAGAAACAGGGGAAAAAAGCCAGAACTTGGAATGACTTTAGATTAGAAACAAGTGGAAAAATTAGGATTGTTTCGTTTAGAAAGGGAAATAAGCAGGAATAGAATCACAGAATGTTAGGGGTTGGAAGGGACCTCTGGAGATCATCGAGTCCAACCCCCAAATAGAAGTTAAAAGGTAAATTGGAAAGTGGTTAACTAATAAAAGCATCAGTAAGGACACAAAGTGACTGTATGGAATAATTTATTTTAAGATCTTTTTTTCCACAGTATCCCTTTGTATTTTCCATAACTGTACAATGGGATGAAAAAATGATTGGACATACAGATAGATAAGAATATCCCTAGCTTCGTTATGTAAGATAACAGTGAAGACATGCTGCCCCGTGCAACAATGTATTCTGCTAGCCAATCAGTATTTCAGTTTTGGAAGGAATTCTTTTATGGGCATAACAATCCCCTTAAAGGCTTGTTTGGACAAGAAATTATGTGAAGTCAGCTGCTTTCTTAATAAAAAAGTTTGGGCAGAAGGATACAAATAAGATGTTGGGAATTACTTGGGAAAAGGTTAGTATCTGAAATACTTGAATTGAGTTAAAACTTCAACCAAGAAAAAATGCTGAGATGCACTGAGATATGTGTGGGTGCTTAGTGTCTGGGATTCACTCTTGTAGGGTTCCGTATGCTTAAATTTCATGGCTGTAATACATGGCTTACACTTGAACTTCCTTCCCAAGCTGTGTTGGTTTTGTTTTGTTTAATGGCATGTATAAAAGTCCAAATACTTTTTGGTCCTTCTTGTACCTCTTGTTATTTCATCCATTCTTGATCACAAAAGATGGTGATGCTGATGAAATTCAGATTCAGTGTGAGTATGAACATGCCTCTTCCAAAAGCACTGCAATAGCAAGGAGAAATGCTTTAACTATAAAAGGGAGAGTTTAGGAGAGAATGAGTCTCTTGCTCACTCTCTTCACTCTGTCTGGCCAGTGAAATGCAGTAACCAGTGAAGTGAATATAAAAGTCTCCATTGGGGTAAAGTAATATCTCTGTGGCTCAGCTGCAGCATTTCCTGAAGCAGGGCAGGGCAGGGCGCAGCATTTTTCTGCATGCATCCTCCTCAGTACATTGTTTTAATCTCCAAGGAAAATACATTCTTTCAGCAGTCGAAATTCCCTGGCTGCTCAGAGATATGCATGGGGTGGCAAGAGACTTCTTCATTTCAAGTGTTGATAATTAAACACAAACTTTTTTTTTCTAAAATCAAGAAAACTCCCAGAAGACATTTTGAGTGAAGTTTTATGGCCAGTGTTTCTCAGTAGCTCAGGCTAAAGTACAGCAGTAGTTTATTCTAACCTTAAAATACCTGAATAAATATAAAGTTAAAATAAATATTTATAAATCAATATAAAATATATTCAGAAGGTAATGCTCCCTGGAAATAATGAAATAAGCTGATTATTGGAAATGCCTGACAGCTTTAAATATAGCAGCCATCTTTACATGTGACTTTGTCAGGCACATAAGACTTTCTGTGTTAAACTTTTTTTCTGTTTTTTTATTGTAAACCCGTGGATTGCTAACTGGCGAAGGTGACCAATTAAATAAAACCAAAACATAGTTGATTTTCCACTCAAATTTTCTTTTGTTATTCATCAGTATCTCATGTAATTTGTACTAAATTTGTAGTACATTCAGCCTTTTGTCTCCTCTGCTGGATTTTTACACGGAACATTAGAATAAAAATCCAACACCTTTTCCTAAATAATAATAGAATATGCAGTGTCTTCTTAATTTGCTTCCCTATTAGTGATTCCAGGAAGATGGTGTCTGGCCAAAGCTAATTAACAGAATGCTATTTTAAGTATATGTTTTAAGAAACAGCTAAAAGGCCTATGGGTGATGCTGTAGCAGCAGACTTAGTTCATCCGTTATCTTCCTTTTAAATAGTTTATTGGTTTAGATGCTTCAGCTGAGTACCAGTGGACGTTCCAGTCAACCCTCTCTTTTCACCCAAATTCAGCAGCATTGACATTGCACCTGTCATGACAACGTGTGAATCAGACTAATCATTTTCAATTGTATGCATTAATACTTTGAAATACAAAAAAATCATTATTATCTTATTCTGAAGTAATTCAGCCTGAAGTATGTAGTTATCTTGCTTGAAGAGTTCGAGAGTTAAGCTCTACAAACCTTAAAGTTGTAAGAAGTAGAAAGGGAGTCTTGAAAATATTGTTTTGACTCATGTTTTCTCTTACTGTTATTTTTATTTTAGGAATATGGTCAACTTTATAAGCAAATACATCTTTAGCAGAAAGAAGTAACTGATTTTTACATGAGCATAGTGTTTGTGATTTCATGTGGAATTACAGGAAAGCTGAGAGACATGAAAGAGGAACTACTTGCTTTGGATAAGTTTAAGAAACTTGTCCTTATTTGAGATTTAGGTGCAATTGCCTCAGGTAGCTAGTAAGAAAACTTCATAAAGTGATTGATACTTAGAAACCCCTTGAAGACTGATAGTTAATTTGTTTACAGATGAAAGTCAGCACTTTCTTAATGAGATCTGTACGATCTGAAGATCCATTGTGCATTTTGTATATTTTAATTTCTGAGAGTAAGAGATAGAAAATTTTCTCAGGAGATTCTGATCTCTCTTTTAAAAAAATACAATTTTGGATTTTCTATTGAAATTATATACCTAAAAGAGTTATGGTATTGTTTTTCTATGTTGTATATTTCTAAGTAGAAGCAAGGAAGCTTTTCTCTTGAAGTTAGTGAGATTTTATTTCATCTATTGTACTCTTGCAAGGTATTTTGGTTTCTCTATATGCTACTGAAGAACTTTGTGTCTGAAATGGCTCTTCAGTCGTAAACTGATTTTTCTCTATTGCACCAACAGTTCTGTGATCCCTGGTGTAGTGATTGTTGAGATTTGCAGAGAAATTCTGATGTTGGTTGCAGCAGTGCACATTTGGCACAGTGTTCAGTTTCAAGTTACTTTGTGCTGCAAAGAAAGGCTGTGATTGTGAGCACACACAATTCCATCTAGTTTAGTTGGATAAAACTTGAAAGCGTAGTAGCAGATATGGACAGGGTCTTGTCTTAACATGGAGAATAGGACAGCAGCTTCTGGATTTCAGGGAGTTTTGTCTATATGTTTAAATGCATATGGAAAGAATTAGCTACATGACTCATTAAATGGGAATGTACAATTTTCTGGGCTGAGAAACTCATCCTAATAATATTCAGTTAGACTTTAATTAGGGGTTTTTTATTATTATTTAGGGAGGATATACTTCTTTCTGGAATGATCAGAGAAAAGACTAAAATTGCAGTTACTCCTAATTTTTTAATTTATATTTTCTACCTGACATTTAAAAAATGAGAGGATTGGCAATGCTGTGCTATGCTATACATTTATTCATAAAAACCATTTCACTTTGAAGAACAGCAGAAAAAGGAAAAGCTTTGGTTTATGACAACAGTAGTCAATCTGCATGAAGCAGCTTTCATCATTGGAGATTTTGTTACACACTACAACATCTAAAGTGGTGTATTCTTAAACTTTTTCAAACACTGAAACTGTAGTTTTAAATATCACAGTTGGAGCTCTCATGTTGGAAGTGTTTTGAACTCTGATGTAGTTGAAGGTTTGCTCACTATCCTTTTTCCTTTTGTGGTACATCTAGATATTTCAAAAAGATATGGAAGGACAGGCTGGCTTCCTGACAAGGTTTTGATGGAAAATTTCATTGAGTTTATTTGGCTTTACATTTTCAGTTCAGAGACTTTGCCATAGACAACCAGTGTACAAAGCACCTGTAATGGTAGCTCCACATTTAGCTGTCAGCACAGTGGTATGATCTGCAAACCTTCAGCTTGCCTTAAAAAGGGGGAAAATGCTTCTTTCATTTAGGTCTTGAAGGGAAGTGTTTTATTTGTGAGATCAACATAGTAGTAGAGTGTTCTGGTTGACTTTTGTCAGGAAGTACCATTAAGGTTTTAGTACCAAGTTTTCAAAAACTGCAGGTTTGCCTGTCAGTCACCATTCTTACAACTCTGTGGCCAGCTGCCTGTGATCATTCAGAGGAGTCACTCATGAGCTCAGTACTGAAACACTGACTTTTAAAATCCTTTTAAGCTTGTACTGTTCCCTCAAGTGGAGTCAGCTGAGGAGTCCTCTGCCATTGAGACCTGTAGTCCTGCTTGGCCTACATCCCCTTGCTTCCCACCTGGCACGCCCTTCCTGGGCACAGGGCTGGCAGGTATTGGCAGTAATGCTGCCAGAACCGCCGCACTGCAAGGCTGTGTAATGATGGGGGAAAAAATGTTGACCTGTGAAAGGTGGTGTGCTGATTTGAGAGGCTGAAAAAGACAGATTTTTCTGTAGATGTGGAAGAGACACAGCGTTGTGAGTCTGGTTAGTCAGGAGAAGAGATAGTACTCTTTATGGACCATAGTAGTAGCCTGGAAAAGGAAAGGCCAGAGAGAGAAGTGCAGTGACAATGATGTCTAGTTAATACAAGTCGTATTTTACTGTGCTGGAAAATAAGATCTCCAGATTCAAATACAGCAGAATTTGGACTTTCAGCAGCAGTGAGAAAACGGAGACAAGTGTAAGGTTGTGCACCTGGGAATACATAACTCAGGAATGCAGCTCAGGCTGGGATCCACCTGGCTTGAGAGCAGGCCTGTGGAGGGGGACCTGGGGGTCTTTGTGGACAGGGGGCTCACCATAAGTGAGCAGTGGCTGCAGTGGCAAAGAAAGCCGGCAGGATGCTGGGTTATTTCAAAAGGGGCATCACCTGCAGAGATAAAGAAGTAGTTGTCCCACTTTACTCTGCACTGGTGAGGCCACACCTTGAGTACTGTGTTCAGTTTTGGTCCCCCCTATAGAAAAAAGACGGGGACAGGCTGGAAAGGGTCTAGAGAAGGGCCACGAGGATGATCAGGGGACTGGAAGACCTGCTGTATGAAGAAAGGNAGGATGAGAAGCCTGACATATTCAGCTGTATATACAAAGCTTACCAAATTACAGACAAAAATCTAATGCATAGTAATGGTGTGCTGCTCAATTTCACAAAAATTTTTACTTTTTGCCTCCTAAAATCTTGAGATAGTGTAAAGTACCTGTATACTGAATTCTTGTGGTTTACTGTCTGACATATGAGACCAGGCTGTTCTTGGGTCATCTTTTTGAGATTTCCCCTGCAACCATAAGCATAAGAAATATGTATTTACATGAAAAGATGAGAATATGGTGTGACTTCTTGACTTCAGGATTTGGAACTTCAAGAAAGACATAACATCTCACATCATGATAAAATATTTAAATGGGCAACAGTAAAGTTAGAAGTTATAAAGTAACATGAGAAAGAAAGAAAAAGAAATACAGGACTTGAGTGTCCAGTATATGTTATAAAATGGTTGTTCTCTCCTGTTGTTGAATGTGATAGATCATTGGGGCTCAGAAATTCTATTCTGTATTTTTATGTTGTTTAGTTTACCGTAAGAAAATGTCTATTGCTTACAATCAGACACAAGTCAAAGGAAGCCCTCTAATTTTTATAGCTCTGTGTGCAGTTTTACTCACTTTTAGGACAAACACTCAGTGGTCTGCTTGTGAGAAGTAATAATTCCGCTTTGCATCAGGCTTTCAATACTGCTTTATTCTTTACTTGAAAATAGGTCATACTAATCTCAAAGAGATTTTATTTTCAAAGGCTTCCACTTCTGCTTGGTCAAAGCAGGTTGTTTGATGGGTTGAACTGTTAAAAATCAAAATTTCTTTTATTCAGCTATAATATGAAAAAGAAAGAGAGATTACATCCATATCCTACTCCAGGAGGTCCATTTCAGGCAGCAGTTGTGATATTTTTGAGAGCAAATGGACATTTGGGTTCCCTGTGGTTCAGGGGTGAGAGCTAGCAGATTCTGCCTGAGTCCCTGGCAGGATGAGGCCAGTCGGGTTGCAGGATTGTGCTGATGTGGGGCTGACTGTAAAACCATAGGCTGCTTCCTGATTAGATTTTAATTTATGATTTATTACAAACTTCTTCACTAAAAGGAGTTGCTGTGCCTTTAAGTAACACATGCCGACTAACCATCAACAGGCATCTTTTGCAAGCTGCATTAGCCTGTTTCTCCAATCATGCCTGCCTAAGTCAATAACGCATTGCCAAACCTCCTCGTGCATTAAAGGTTACCGTTTAGCTTGTTCCATGAATCACAGCAGATGCATAACTTGGCAGTGACCATTTCTGTCCCTCCCCTTCTTTGCTTTATACTAACTACAGCCCCCCAGCTCATTGCTGGCTGAGCCCCCTCCCCCAGCAGGGAGAAGTCATTACATGAAGAGATCAACTTACCAGTTGTCTTCAGAGCAGTGGCTGAGAGCAAAGCTCCTGGTCGTACTGTGAGTGCGATAGAAAGGGGGAGAGGGAGAAAGTCGTACCAAGAAGAACTAAGGGCTGTGATACTGAGACACAAGTGCATCTGCTAGCTGTTAGTTCTTGGCAGAGGGTTTTCTCCTCCAGGGTAGCTCTAACTTTGGGTAATAATGTTTGTCAGCTACCTGATACTAACGTTGCTCTGCTTTCAGACAGCAGTGTTAGCAAGACCTGGGGGTGAGGTAAGCAAAGTACAATGTATTGTCAAAAATCATCTTGTCAGAGTTGTGTTTTCTTCTAGATTGTGAATGATTTTTGTGCTGCTGGACGTTTTAGGTTTGCATTGTTCGCTTCATGTGAAAAGCTGTTGTTTTGGTTTGCTTTAGGTTTTGGGATTTGTCTTACTTTGAGGATTTTCATTTGGTTGGTTTTTGGGTTGTGGTTTGTTTGTTTTTTGCAAAAGCCTATAGGTACTAAGGGAGGGCAGATTGAAAGTTGGCTTCTTTTGTTGTGATATACAATATGCTTTCTGTGAGAGAGGACCAATTTGTGAATTTTTCTTTACTAGCATACAGAGAAATACGATCCTCTGCAGCAGTAGATGGTAGTGTTCTGTTCAGATTTTCTACAAAAACGTGCATGATTGAAAAAACTTTTACAAAGTATGTATTTTGGGGATGTGAGCATGTAAAAGCTCCAGGCTCCATTTTTTTAATAACATTCTTTTTGTGCAAATATATGTCATGTTTAGTATGTGACAGAGCAGAAAGAACTATTTTTAAAAAACGTATGTCCTATCATTAAAGAGGGACTTTATGCATTAATACGAGAAATCTCAAGTAATGGAATACATCAGCTCTTACTATGCCCTAAGAAGTTGCTACTTGATTTATGAGGAGCAGTTTTCCAAATTTTTGTTCTCATCAGAGCAGTTTTTCATCAAGTTCTTATTTCAAACCAAAGGAGAAAATTTCAGCTACTCATTTGTCGTTTAGGAAATAATTCTTTAAGCGTAGTGCTGTTAGATATGAAATATTCCATCTAGTGAAGTTAACAGCAGAAAACATATTTGATACTCATTCTCCCTTGTTCTAACTGAAATGTGATCTATAGTTATGCATTTTAAGGGAATTGTTGGATACTTTTGTTCCATAATATGCCCTCCTTAAGTAAATCTGCTGAAAACTTTGGATTCTGCTTTTGTTTGCCATGTCAGAAGTTTATAGTAGCCTAAAGTCCAGAGCAATTACTTTGCCTAGTAAGAGAAAGTGGAAGTGGACAAGGTGTTTTTTCCAGTTCTGCATTGTGTGTGGTTGACACACTGTAGCTCATATGTCTGAATATAAACTGTATTTTGCTTTCAGAGTGTTTTAAAAAGAGAAATTGTGACCATTTTGATTCAAGAAAAATGTATTTTAATAGAATCTTTTGCTACCTTTGATCTAATTAAAGCAGGGAAAAGTTTTCAGCAGAGAATCAGGGAATTTAAATGGATTGATGACCAGAGCAACTGGAAGCTGATCATTGCCCTCTAGTTGTCACTGAAGTGTTTAACTTCCTGATTGATTGTTACTGAGCACAGAAAATGATAGATGGACTCACCTTGTCCAGACTGAGGGGCTTTAAAATGTGTAGTGGCTCATATGGAAAATATTTCTGTCACCACCGCATACACATGTGGTCTTCAGAGATCCATATAAAGAACAAATCTAGAGCAGCAGCAGTGTTGCCTGCCAATTATCCTCGTTAGCAAGTAAAATAAAAGCGGTGCTGTGTTCTTACCTGGAAATGAATTTTTGCAGTAAAAGTGCAATGTGGAATGTTTTAGCACTGTGATCCATATGGCGAGTACTTTAAACTGTACTGTTCTTTTCAGTTTTTCAGTTCACACAGCAGACGGAATATGAAAAATGGCCTGTTACTTTATCAATGAATCTTAGGCTGTAGGTTTTACTAGGTAGTGAGAAATTTTCTCCTTTATCATGTTCATGTGGATAATTTTGAAAAAAACTTTAAAATATATGCTGTGTCTGTTATTGTAAATATAGGATTTCTTTGTCCTATATGGTAAGAGACCACCCGACAATCTTGTGCTTTTCCCTGCTCCAGCTGCAGAACCTTGGCTACGCAAATATTATTTCTCTAGGAAATTACTGTTAAGATTTTTTTGGTTTTCTTTTTTCTCCTATGGTGGACAGACAGTGGATGGAAAATAAGAGAGAAGCCATTTTTAGAAGGAACCTGTATTGTAGTTTTCTGCTCCTTTGATCTGTTCTGTTTACTTAACTGAATATTTTAATTGATTTATAGGTATGTATTTTTAAAAGTTCTGCTTGTAAAAGTGTCAGTTTGTGACAGATTATGAAGTCAATGGGAAGCTGCTTTTTTGCCAGCTTGTTCTCTCTGTACTTTAATGCTGCAGAATTCTGGCTGTTCAAGAAATTGAAAATTACAAAAATTCAACTCTTACGTTGTTACCGTTATAATTCTTAAGGAACCTCTAACACTTGTTCTAATGTGTGGATAACTATACTCTGCTTTTCATTTGTTATTAAGGAATGGCTTGGCATGAAGTCAGTGAAACTGCGTTGTGCTACTTTCCATTCAGGAGAGAAGGAAGGTGGCATAGCTTTGAAGCTTACACCACAGTTATAGTGGACAAGACTGAAGTTTTGTGTGTGTGCTTCTTAGGAAATGAGCATAGCTGGAAGCTCTGAGTGATACCTCCTTCCATGATGAGCCTTGCTAGAGGGTCAGACTTCAGCTTTCTTCTCTCAGAGGTGTCCTCCTCAGCAGGCTGTACTGCTGTTTTTTGGGACTGAGAGCGCACTAAGGCTAGGTTGGCATCAGACAGGAAACCTGTGTGGTGATGGATTAGCAAAGATGAAGCAGGGTAAACATATGTCATTACTTCGTAGAATGCATGTTCTGAACTGATTTCAGAACAATACTTACTCAAGGTTTTCTCCTTCCCACTTCTTCTAATGTGGTAGTTTGGAATCATATCTAGCATGAAAACTGTTGATTTAACTAGATACATAGGCCTTGAGAAATCTTAGAGCAAGTAGAGAGTCTTCCTGAGAAGTAGCCTGTTCTCATATTTTCAGCTCTTCCTAAGCATATCATTATTCTTCACTCTTTGTTAAGCAGGTGGCCTTTCAAATACTGTTTTCTCAGGATACTTGATAAGTATTTGTATTTTGAGAAGAGAATTTCACCTTCCTTGAGATTTTAGTTGTTCCAGCTGAATTCTTCTCCCATTGTAGTAGCTTCTTTAATCTTGTACACACAGGGCATGAGTCAGTCCTAGCAGTACTACTCGAATCAGTACAGGTGTCAGTGAAGCTATGCGAATGTACTAGAGTTACCAGCCTGGCCTCCTCAGCAAGAAAGCAAAATCAAATGGTACAATTCCTGTATTGTTTTCTATTAGCATTAAAAAAATCGGGGCAACCTGACAAAAGGTGTGGACAAAGGGAACTAAGCCTCACATGTAACTTAAATGTTGATTTGATCTGTATTTTAATGTGGCAAGTAATCATAATCTGACTGATCATAAAAATAGATAATACAGGACTTAACAATTTTCCACAGGTGTGAGTGAATACAAGCTGGTTTGTAAGATATAAACCTTATTTTCAGTTCTTGAATAGTATTTGTTCAGATAATAGAATATTTTGCTACAGTTAATAAAGTTGTTTATAGAAGCAAAATTTTAATTTAAGTATGTGGATACTATTTAGCTTTAAGAATGTCTGAATGCTAGATGCTGTTTAGCTTTCTTCATAAAGCAGTTAACATGAAGCATAGAAGATAGTAAGCAATATCCTCAAAGGTTGTTTTAATATATTTTTTTATTTAAAATGTTATGTTTATTTAACCACAGACATGACATGCTTCCCTTTGGAATTTGGGCATAAAGAGAGTGAAAACATGATGTTCTACCTGCTGAGATGCATAAGGGAGTCTGAGCAATTTTGAGTCTGAATCTTTGTATGTTACAGAATCTGCTCATTCTTGTCGGTGGCTTCTGGGTTGATACTTGAAACAGTTGTTTTATGTGGTGTCCCAAGATGCAAGACCAGGAATAAGCACACAGAAATGCAGAGGACCCTGTTGTCAGGAACACTCATTTGTTTCTACTTTCCTAGTGACTGTCCTCTTTGCAGTATGTAACTTGTCCACAGGAACCAGAGAAGCAAAGAACTTGTCAATATTTTAACAGATCATTCACCTGAAGCTCAAAACACTTGTGAATATGAACAGCTTTTAGATATTCTTGACAACTCAGCCTTTCCAGCACCTTAATGGTTTTTTATGCTAGTGCTGTCTCAAAAGAAATTCTGAATGGTGAGGAAATGAACTAGTTAACCTACGTCTGATCAGTCGCCAGGCTACAGTTACTGATACAACTTCATCAATTATAGACAAGTAGTGCATGATATGACCCAATAAAACAAGCATTTCCATCTCTGACTTTCATGGGGCCAGCATATAAGAAAACATAATTTCTCCCACAGACATACTGACAAAAAATATTCTCATCTCTGTACCTGAGTAGTCAAGGTTACCTGTAAGCCAAGGTTAATAGGGCATCCATTGATTCTCCTGAGAAATTGATATGTCACCTGAACTACATTTTCCCATAAAACATCACCCTTAACCCTTCTGTTTATGAAGCATGGGAATGTTTGAGACCCTTTGTGGACTGGTAACTAAA
This sequence comes from Brachypteracias leptosomus, assembly GCA_013401335.1. Taxonomy (NCBI): domain Eukaryota; kingdom Metazoa; phylum Chordata; class Aves; order Coraciiformes; family Brachypteraciidae; genus Brachypteracias; species Brachypteracias leptosomus. The sequence goes on from VYZX01010660.1 coordinate 24,583, forward strand.
GAGGACTCGAACCATTTATTTGTTTAGCATACATAAAAGGAAGTTATTTGGATTTACTTTAAAATTACCCTATTCTGAGTTAGAAATAAACGAATGGTAATTTACGTATGGCAGTAATTGCTGACATCACCAGTAGAACATCTGAAAGTGAGACATACCATAGCTGAAAAATAATCCTGTCAAGTAAATATCCACAGACGTGGCCAAATTATAAGAATATGATCTGTATTGCTGTTGCTGTAAGTGCTATAGAACACGTTTATTTGACCTCTGGCATTCTTGCCTCACTCTTTCTAGCTTTGTCTGTCTCAAATGCAGCAATAATAACACAGTCCTATTTTGCTTTAAAAACTTTGGTGTAAACTTAGTGTAGTAGGATGTTCAGTTTAAAGTTAATTACATTTTAGCAAAATGACTCAAAATGTTTTCTTTTACCTATTGTGATTAGGCAGAATAAATGCTCTTCCAGTTTTCTTCTCAAGATTTCTCTAGAGCTTTTAGTTCTTCCTATACTGCATATCCTTGACTATTTTTGTGGGAAAGACAGGACTGAAATATTAGCAGAGCTGTGTGCACTGGCAAAAGTCTGAATGGATACCTCCTTAATAGCTCTCAGATCACAGGCCTAGATCCAAAGCCTTTTGACTTTGGGCTCTGGTTCAGGCTATGCTGAGCTGCTTGTTCCATGCTATAAACATCTGAAAGACAGATTGAGAGCTACAGTAATTCCCACAGTAATTACAGCATCATGCTCAGTCCTACCATAGTTAAGCTAAATTCGTTAAGTCATTACCCAATAAATGGTTATGTGTTACGGATGAGCTAATTTGTTTCTTAAACGTGGTTCATAGACCATTTTCTGGAAATCTCTCCTAGGAACTTGTTGGATTACTCACTAGATAGACACACATTTTAAAGAATTTACCATGAATCTTACACCTGGAAATACTATTTTACATAGAAACTATCTGTATGCAAAACACTTTCTTTGTTGTATTTCATTATCAGTATCAGTTCTCTTTTCTTCCTTTTAGTTTTTTTCATCTTTGCTTTTTAAAGTTATAATTCACTTAAAATTTAATACTAATGAATGTATTTTTATCACTGTAATGTAAATGCTTTTTCCTCTGACGCAACAGGTTTATCTTGACTTTCTTAGAATTTTAATATTTTTTCCAACCATGCTGAGCATATAAATAGAGCAGTGAATTTAGGAGGCAGGTAGTTTATATTAGGGTGTATTGAAAGGTATTCTCAAACAACAGAAAAGGGAGGAATAAAATCTAGTAAATAAAATAAGTCTTTGTAATTGTTTTTAAATCATAACATTCATTGTATAAATAGATCTTTTTTTTAAATAAGACTTCTTTGGTTTTCCTATCTCTTCACGGTGATGATATAAGGCTCTGAATTTCTTTTAAGTGCTCTGATGTATAATAGGGCACAGGAATGTGTTCCAAGACTCATAAAATCTTTAATTAAAAGAATGGAAATTCTTGTAAACTCCTGGTNACCAACCATAACTGCTTTTTGACTGCAGCATAATGCTTGCTTCCATTTTTCATGAAATTTCTTCCCAAAATGTCATGGTGGTGGAAATAAATCCTTTAACATTTTTGACTTAAAAGAAAAATCCTTTTATTGTTGGAATGTGTTGGTTAGAACCAATATATTTAATTGAAAATTTAAAAGGTTTTTTAGAACTTGGTGTATTAATACAAGATTACCTCCTTGCTCCTCGGAAGTTGAAATCATAGAAGCAATGGTAAAAACATGTAGAAATGCTGCATTTTAATCCCAAGCAGTTAATAGATTAACTGTAATAAAATACCTTCTCTAAGGAGATCTCTCTTCTCTTAACGTCATAATTTCAGTATACTTTTGAAGTGAGTTTTAAGTAACTGCAGCAGAGACAACAAAAACATATTTAATAATGTTCAGTGTATGGA
>VYZX01010665.1:0-28618 GCA_013401335.1 Brachypteracias leptosomus
TCAAAGCATAACCCTACACTCATAATGAAAATATTGTCTTAAAACAATCCTTTACAACAGTACCAGGAAAATCATAGAATGTTTTAGGCTGGAAGGGACCTCTAGAGGTCATCTGGTCCAACCTCCCTACACAAGTAGGAACATCTCTACCTAGGTCAGACAGCTCAGAGCCCCATCAAGCCTGACCTTGAATGACTCCAGGGATGGGGCCTCCACCNGGGTGGCGCCTCCATCACCTCTCTGGGCAGCCCATTCCACTGATCTATCACCCTCATGTTAAAGAACTTTTTTCTAATATCCAGTCTAAAACTATCCTTTACTAACTTCAAACCGTTACTCCTTGTCCTATCGTTACAACCCCTTTTGAATAGCCCTTCCCCCACCTTTATGTAGGCCCTCTTCAGATACTAGAAGGTCACTATAAGGTCGCCCGGAGCCTTCTCTTCTCCAGGCTGAATAGCCCCAATTCTCTCAGCCTGTCTTCATATGAGAGACGCTCCATTCCCCTGATCATTTTGGTGGCCCTCCTCTGGACACACTCCAATATGTCCACATCCTTCTTGTGCTTGGGGGCTCCAGAACTGGACGCAGTACTCCAGGTGAGGTCTCACCAGGGCAGAGTAGAGGGGCAGAATCACCTCTCTTGATCTGCTGTCCACAGGAATCACCTGCTCTGTCTTCTCTTGGCAACAGAGAAATGCAGGATAAAACTTAAAGAAGGTTCCTCTCTACCACCTCACCTGTGTAGAGTCATGAAGCAAGTGAGCTGCACTCTGGGTGACACCAAGAACACGTCTCAGCTGCTCACGGGGCTGGGAGGATAGCTGTGTTACCATTAAACACAGAATTCCGAGGAAAAAGTCTTTTTTCAGGTTGCCCCAAATGATACCAGAAATCGTGTTTTTCTAACATATTACATACTGTATCAGTACACTACAAAAATGGTTACAGCTTGACATAAACTTTCTCCATTCTTTTTGTAAGGTTTCATCAGAAGAAATTCACAATAGAAATATCAATGCAAAGTAGGTGGGATCTGTCTGATAATGTTGGCTGAGGCAGCAGGTCAGCCTCACCTTCCTCCCATAGAAGCGAGAATTACTTCCTTTAGGGACAGGAAAAAACTGTTGTTTATCAATGAACTGTCAACTGCAAGCAGTCACAGTAATAAAAACTACTCAGGTTTTTTCAAGGTAACATTTGGTGTTATTTGGCTGCCTCTTCCTGCTGTAAAACTTCCTATTTACCACTTTCAAATTTCAGTCCTTCCTTTGACTTGTCAGAGAATTTTTAATGTTGCTTTGTGGTGAATATGTAGGATGAAACTAGGTCACTTCAGTAACCTGGGGCTGTCTTTGCTCTGTCTCAGTGAACACTGTTGGGCCATGGTGAATGAATTATTTCTTTCCTTGACTGACAATAGAAGGAATTATTTTAGGAAATTTTATGCCCATTTTAGACTGGTTATATATTAATATGTAGTCTGCTAAGACTTTGGAGACAGGAGCAGAATACAGTTGGCATTTCACAGTAAAGACTACCTGGGGAAGTTTCAGGAAGATCAATCTTTGCTCTAGTTCTGTCCAGTGTCTACTTCTGTACCATTTTTATGTGAACAGAAGTAGACAGGTCTTGAACCCAGGTACCACAGAGATGGAGGTGTCACTTGGGTCGATCTACTGCAACTACCAACAGCTACATGGCTGCCATCAAGAGAACAAAAGGAAGCAAACGTCTAAGCTTTTAGCCATAAGGAGCTCTTTGGACATGACAGCCATAAATAACATTTTATATTCTCTGCAGAAGAAATGATGGCACGCTGGGTTACAAAACTGACTTCACCTAGGACACGATTTTATTATGTCCCCACAGGACTGCAGTGCTGCATCATATCTGAGGCCAGCAATTTAGGGAACAGCCTGATCTGAAACATGTATCCATGGCAGGGATGACTATGAGCAAAAGCAACCTTTCTATATTCTTCCTTCATGAAGCCACACATTAGGGTCTCAGTCCTTATTTTCAAGGTGCTTATACTCATAAGATGCTTGTAAATATGAAAGTTCTCAGCCAGACTTAAAATAAAACTTTCAAGAGAAATTTTTCTAACACTGTGGCAAAACCTTAGTGCTCTATCCTGCATATATTCCTTACAGGCTTACCCGGGGTGATGGAAAAGCTTCTACTCAGGAGTTACATTCCTTACAAACACTGCCAGCCTACATGCTAGGGACAGGCTGCTTCACTTCACCTGCAGTAAAATGAAAAAAGGCCCTCCCGAGGACCTCTCTGGAGAAACCACACCGAACTTTGTGAGGTCTGGGTATGCAGGGGAAGCACAGCGTCAGCAAATTCCACTCACGTTAATGGTTTAATTGCACAGAATGCAATTCCAACACCACTTTGAATAAACCCTTTCTTGTAAGTGTTCCAAGTTCTCAGTATGCTTTGCTCAAACCCTCTGTGTCCTTTTCTAATGCAGCCCTCTCCAAGAAAGGGCTCAAACAGGAGTGTCCCATCTGCCTGAAGCCCGGGACGCGTTCCCGAAGCGGCTAGGCCCTGCCGCCCCCGGCGGGCACCGCGCTCCCACCCCGCCCGCCGCCAAGCTCCCGGCCCCCCGGCACGACAGCGGAGCAGAAGCGTAGCCACCCCCAGCCCGCCACAGCACAGGCGAGACCGCTCATAGGGCCGGCCCTACCCAGGGCCGCGGTCCACCGGGACGAGTCGGCCCAGGACCGTTGCTCAGGTCGCCCCCCGGTTGCCAGCCTGCCGTGTTGCCCATGCCGTGCTGCCCCAGCCGGGCGCATGCGCCGTGGCGCACAACGCGCGCGGGTTCCGCGGGGGGCGACGGGCGGGAAGACAGGCCCGGTCCGGGCCCTGGTGCCGCCTGCCACGGGGGCGGGAACCGCTGCGGCGGCGGCTGTTACACGTTGCGGGGCTTCCCATTAGTCCTCGCTGAGCGACTCTGAGGGTGGCGGGTTCTTCAGCTGGCCCGTGAAGCAGAGCGTGGCGGCTCTGCCGGCCCCTTGCGCCTCTGCCCCCGCGGGGAGCCTCGGGAGCGAGTCCCGGCACGCCTCCCTGCATCCATACTTACCGGTAATTGATTCTCAAGGGAATTTTAAAATGATTTTTCACGATTGGAATTCAGATGCTTTACCTAAGCACTACAACGGAAGATGAGCATCCTGCAAATGCCTGTTGTGGTGTGGATAACACTTTTCAAACGTGACTGATGGCTGGGAAGGCTGGAATGAAGCCCTTGTCTGGTCATGGCCTGCTTGTTCCTGCTGCAGTTGTCGCCGATCCTCCCCAGCACATGTTATTTCTAAAATGGTTTTATGTCAAGCCTGGTAACCACTACATCCATCTGAAATCTGAAAGAAGTGGCCAAATAGCAGAACAGAAAGCAAATTTTTATGAATTCAAGACTGTGCCTCTTCCCAGTCTGAGGCAGCCCACACAGTTTTAGCACAAACAATTGGAGGCTTCCCAAATTTTCTCTTTGATTGCTCATTGCTGTACTATACTACAAATTAGTTTGTTCAGTCATGGCTAAAGCCATCCACCCACTTCCAGCTATTCTTATAGAAAATAATGTCCTTTCCTACTGATGCACATAATTTGTGTCTTCTGATAATTGTACATCTGATGTATGGAAAGAAGACAATAATGGGTAAGGGGTTCAACTTGATTTCTGACATACTGCTGGGAAAAAAGAGGCAGTGCCTTATGTCAGTGTGTGTATACATCTTCCCCAAACGGAAAGCTTCAATTGCACTATCCAGTAACCTTTGTAATTTTCTGAGTTTATGAATGGCTGAAATGCCATCAAGTGGGTATAGACATACAGTCACAGGTACAATGACTTTGACTGTAACTAACCTGGAACTTTTAAAACTAAGAGTTAAAAAGCATGTCAGGCTGTATAGATGCAGTTAAGATGCCCAAACTGTTATCCCAAATCTGGGTTCTTTACTGAAGGGCTGGGGCCTGAGTTGTGGGCCCTGAGCTGGAGTTGACCTGTGGATGAGGCTGGATATTAGAAAAAAGTTCTTTAACATGAGGGTGATAGATCAGTGGAATGGGCTGCCCAGAGAGATGGAGGAGGCCCCATCCCTGGAGTCATTCAAGGTCAGGCTTGATGGGGCTCTGAGCAGCCTGACCTAGGTAGAGATGTCCCTACTTGTGTAGGGAGGTTGGACTAGATGACCTCTAGAGCTCTCTTCCAGCCTAAACCATTCTATGATTCTATGAGTCACAACCTAGCAGAATGTTTTGTTTCCCACACTAGCTTCAGGTTTCAGAGGCAGAACCATGCCCACCTGTGTCTCTGCCCTCACCCAGGTTGTCATGGTTGGGGTGATGGTCAAGGCCAGGACTATATCAACCAGGAGCCAATCAATTAGAGGAGCTTCTTGTTGTTTGTGGCTTCTGTTGGGGTTCATTGCATCTTGCTGAACTCTCTTGGTGGTGTCCTTCCACGTGAAGGGACACTGAGGGAGCCATCTCTGTCTTTTGTGTCTGGTAGGTGGTGCTGGCACCACAGTGGGCATCGGAGGAGCTGGGCCCACAGGAACCTATGGCACAATTGTTTGAAAGAAGACTTCTGAGGGGATGTTGCTGAGTTCACTGTTGGCCAGACAACTCATGGCAGCATAAAATGATGATGGCTGAACTGGCACAACATTTACCTGGAGTACAAAGAGTAGACACAAGTACACAGAGTCAAGATACTTATTTCATTTCTGTGCAGAGGTGGGTACTAGGTGGTTCATCTACAAAGCCAGCCCACCCAGGTCAACGTTTGTTACATGTTTATATGTTACCTTAAGCAGAAGCTTTACTTTCTTACGTTGCTGTGATACTGTATAAAATAACTATGTAAGCTTTTAGAAATTGATATTTAGGTTACCCATTGTTTAGGTTAGCTGAGCTTTGTCACATAGTTCCCAACCATATAGTGAAATTATTTGTTAGTTGTAAATCAAGTTAGTCTATGTGTAAGTTAATGAGCCATGCAGGAAGACATAGGGGAGGCTGTTGTTTAAAGGAAGAGTAATAGGACTCTGACTATCTGCGAGTTCCGATACAGACCCAAAACGGGCCATACCTCTGTCAAGAAAGAAGAATGTCAGTGAGAGGAAGATGAAGGAAAAATAACAATGAAAGACCCTGATGACCATCAATAAATATGACTACACAAACATGAAAGACATTATAATGTTTGGGAGGGGGTTAATAATATGCTAATATTCATGAGAATAGGAGGGATATTGTGTTATATAATGACACTCTTGTGAACCTGCAGTGCGAGTGCTAGGAGGAATGATCCCCCACTCACCTGGCACCAGTAGAGGAATGCTGCTTTCAGAAACTTAAAACTTAGTCTCTGGAAGTTCTTTCTGTCCGGCTTTTACGGTATCGGCTGATTGGTTCGTGTGTATTCATAACAATTTCTCTTGCTTCCTACGCACTCTCATCTTCATTTAAAGACGCAATGCCCCTTTTTTTACTACGCATGTTCTGTGAGGAGGGGGCTTTTGTTAGTAGGGGACTTCTGCCCGAAGGCTGAGTTTTTTATCATGTTAAGGACATTATAATGAGTATAGGTTATTTTTATACAACCTGTTTCAGCAATTTGGGAGTCAGCAGAGTCAGCCTTGCCTAGTTCTTGGCATTCTTTCACAGTCCTCCTTTGGTCATTTGTAACAAAGCTGCAAAGTAAAATATGGCATGACATACTCTTTATGGATGTATTTTCTTGTTAAAGGGAACAATCTCTTTGATAATACTGTGAGACTTCAAAAATTGAGTTTCTTTTGCAGTTTAACCATTTATTCAAACTAACAAAATGCACAGTTAAAAAAAAGAGATTTGTTAGCCATGTATTTGGAGCTCAGATGGTTAGAGAAAGAGTGGACAAACATAGAACTATAAATCACAGGAGTTAGGAAGAATTTCCTGAGAGCTTTTGGGGAGCACCTAGTGACTTTTATGAAATGTACTAAAAATATGAGGAGCTGAGATACAGAGCTTCAATATGAAGTTCTATAATTATGGAATGATATATTAATATGTCTACCTATATGAATGTGAAGTTTGTCTGTGTTCTGTATTCTGCAGAAAGAATGATCTCTGACATGGCTGAAGACAAAAGTCTGTGCCTGACTTCCAGCTTGTGACTTCCTTGGGGGCTGCTCCTGGACAGGCACATCAGGTATGTCTGGCATTGTGCTCTCCTGTCAATTGTTTTGAGGTGACTTCAGTTCCTGCAAGCAGCAGGTAGCTCTGGCCGTGCCAAGTTCATGTGTGGAAGTTTGAAGTGTGTGGAGCTCCTCCTCAGAGCTGCTTTTGGCAACAGGGAAAAATAGTTCCACTGGAAAATCCTTTACATCAGTATATGGAAGGATATATATTCACATACAAAGATATTAAGAAAAGCACATCCTATTGTCAGTGTGTATAATCATGCACCCTTTGATTTGTGCACATTCCATTATATAATATCATGTACATCTTTTCTCATATCTTAAAAGTATAATGTCTTGTGATACTATGCAGGACTGTTTCCTACACAATGCTCATGGAAGTCACGTAGGTGGAAAGCACAGATGTTGTGGTTTAAGGTTCTGGGGTGGGGGGAGGCAGGTGCAGCAGCTATTCCATTCCCCTTCCTTGCCACACTCTATAAAAGGGGACAGGAAGTTCCACTCATCCCTTCCTCTCTGGGAATCTTGGTGGGACTGCACCTCCATGTGGCTGGCTACCAACCTCACGTGGTTCGGGAGAAATCCAGGGGCATCTGAGGATCAGTTTTGTATATATTTGTATATATACCTCCTCTTAATACCTCTGTATATTCCTCTTCCCTTAATACCTTTTTGTTCCCTGTTAAAATTGTAATCTTAACTTCCAACTTTGTGTGAGGTCTTTTTCCTCCCCCGGGAGGGAAGAGGGAGGGGGAGAGAGGGGTGAAACAAATTCTGCTCCATGGGGCTTGCCCTGAGTCTTAAATGGAGACAACAGAACATCTTAAAATTATCTGTAGAGGAAGAAGCAGCAATGAAAATTTTCTGGCAAATATAGGTCACTTATTTGTGTGAGTTGGTTTCACAGTTCATTGCCTAACCTCCTGCTTTTTTACCTAAGGAGGGTTGTATAGCTAACACAGAATAAATATGTGGTGCATAGACTGTGCTAATGTTATTTAAATACATTCTTGAGGAATGAAATGGAGAGTAATACAGCTAAGTAATAAGAAATGTACTGGACCATTAACATCATGAAATTAGTATAAGTATACAGCAGTAAGCAAGCTGTATAAAATGCCTCAAGTGTGCTTACAGTTATAGCAAATACATAGTTGCATTATTTGATAAATGTCATGTGGTCCTATCTTTTAATACTACATTCCAATGTAGAAGCCGAAATAGATTTTTTGTTGCTGTTAAATTTTAGGAAATGGATGTTAAAAAAAGCTTCAAAAGGTAGTCCTTGCACATGACAGTAAGGTACTACTTCTATATGTAGTTTTGTTATCGGCTCCAGTCACACAGTTCTTTCTGTGGAGGCCATTTAAATGTAAACATTTCATAGACCTAGTGCAAAATTAGAGAGGTACAAAAAATTCCACAGCTCAGCACTGAATTTGCACTTTATTACAAAAAATATAGCACATCCTTTCATACATCTGAAAACTCATCTTGGAAAAGATGGCTTTTTTTTAACCAGGATCACTACTCTGATAAGACTTACTGGGGGGCAGCACAAATGGCTGTGCAGCTCCTTAGTGACTGAAGTCAGGTGAGGTTGGTGCTTTTACGGTCCCAGGAAATTTCCTTCCTTCCCTCAGCTGCACACATTCACCTTTTTCTTCAGCACAGGATTTTTACTTACCCCTTTGTGAGCTAGTTTAGGTAGTGAAAGGGGCAGAGAACTGTACATTTTTCTTTCTGATTTAATTTGGCACTAAGTAAGCCTTCCAAACTGACTTGTCAGAAGATCAGTGTGGGCACTATGAGCTGCAGTATGGGAGAGCAATGCAAAGCTGTGGGCAGGATTGCAGCATCTGACTTGTGTTGGTTAAAATTACCTTGAAAGTAAAACTGTTTTGTGGCAGTCAAAGCACACCTAGGCTAAGCTGCTGCAGTCCTGTCTTCTCTTTCCTGGCTGCATGTTCCTGCACTGTCTTCCTCTAGGCATTCACATCCATGGTAATTGCATTAGTGCAGGGGTCAACCAAAAATCAACTATGTTTTTTTGTTTAGTAGGATTAGTTTCCAAATGGCCCAGCTCCTGAACCAGCTCCCTTTCTGGTCACACAAGCACACAATTTAGGTTTGCTTAAGCTGCCAAGGAATTGCATTTCAGGGTGATGTGGTTTATTTACCCAAAGATCTTCTCTGTTGGATGAAAGAGTATGGAGGTGAAAGCAGCCAGAGAGAAGAGCTCTGTAATGTGTGAATTGCTCTGTTCCTCCTGCTGGGTGCTTTCTCTTCCCGGAGGCAGTGCTTGGGGGCCTCATGGTGCATGTCCACTGAGCTTGAAAGATAACCCAGGAGAAGCATGTTCTTAAGTTGCCTACTAAAATGCATAGAGGAATAGGGCTGAAGTCTGTGCATGAGTTAATGTTCACATCAAAACCTCCCAGCATGTTCCAGTCTGTCTACCTTCTCACAGACTGCAGGCCTGGATGTATTTCTGGCTCACCGTCTATAGGCAAAAACTAGATGCGGCCTTTAACATACAAATGCCGGCAGCTTTAAAAAAGTTAGATTTTTCTGAAAATCTGTCTTGGGAGCACTGTGACTTCCTGGTACTGTAAGACCTCCTTTTTAAAAGTGCTGATGGCTATGCATATACATGGTTATGCTAAACATAAATTGCATATACAGTAAGTTAACTGTAAAAAGGCACAAAACAGAAAGGAAAGGGAAGGGAAAATCCTTCCTCATTATTTGTATATCTGATACAAAATAATGCTGAAAAGTGAATCTGAGGTGTGTATGTGTCTCTAAGAGTTGTGCATTTTGCTGGAAAAGCATATAACATATATTCTAAGAGAAGATATTTTCTTTGTATTTACTGTCTCATACATACTAAAACAGAGCTTTCCCTAAGGCTGTTTTGTTTATAAATTCATACTTGTAAATAACTTTCATAGAGTGAACCTGAAAAAATTGCAACATGTGGTAAAAAAAAACAAAAAAGGATTTTTTCAGGAAATACTGTAAATTAAAACCTGCCACTGGCTTTTAAGCTATCCAGTCTCACAGACTGTATAAATAATACTAAAATTAGAAATGCGGGAGTATCAGAACTGATTTTTTTTTCAAAACATGTTGCCTGGGGAAGGCATGTGCTGCCCTGCTGCTGCTCTTCACATCTAGTAATACCTGTGCTTACACCCATTAATTTGTATTGTAATGAGGCTCTGATGAAGACCCTGGAGGCTTCACAAGAAACCTGCTGTTTTGTTTTCAAGGAACTTTCCTGAGAAGTTTGTGGCAGCTCAGAAAAAAAGTCATTGCATTCTGAATCTGCACATATGCAAGTGGGAACCTGTTTTGTATGTCCAGGATCTCTTACATGTGACAAATGTGTCATAGATCTGACATCTGTATGTGTCCTATATGTGTCATGAAACCTTTCCTTTCATCAGTTCTAAGGTCAGCATTCCTCAACTATCATGCCAGGGATGTATGCTGTAAATGAGGTGACCTGAGGGTCAAAGACTAAAGGGACAAGGACTGATCCAATAAGGCAAGACTCTTGTTTTTAATAGCGTTTCAGGTATATTATAATTTTTGAGGTATAATTTTTTCCTTTGTTGCTAATTCCAGTTCAAGTGCCCACTGCTTGGGTCGTGCTTACTTTTTAGACTATTGGCCAGGGCCATAGAAACATAGACACATTTCCCTCTCCCACTGCTGCTACTGGAGCAGCATCCATATCACAGGGACGGTGCACATATCTGAGGATTTAGATCTCCCTGCAATATTTGCCAGAGGACATCTGTCAGAGCCCAAAGAGGTAACAAACAGCTGTACAGGGCAGGGTGGAAAACTTTGAAAAAGTGCAAGTACTGATAAGGAAAGAGTACAGCAATTTTTATCTGCCCACGGCAGCAAAAACCTTGCATCAGCTCTACTCAGTTTGAATATAGATTTTATTCTGATTTTGTTTAGTTTTCCCAGGGAGTGTTGTGGTGTGTGTGTGCATTACGTCTGCTCACCTTATTCAATTTAGGGTAAGTTATTCTAAGCAGAATATATTTTAGAGTTACTTTTCAAAATGCAAAGCACATCAACCTAATGAATACCCTCTGGAAGAATCCTGCACCCAGAAAGCCACACTGGTTCATGTGCTGACACCTGGCAGTTTGAAGTCAGTATTCAGAGATGTGGAAAAGGTCATTGCTGTTAAAACATATACTAGGAAAGAAAAAGAAAGACATCAAAAAATGTGTTGCCACGCTGGATGGAAAGCTACCTATCTTAAGATTGCCAGCACTCAGTGTGAAGGTTTGACAAAAGTTATAATAGGTGCTTTTCCTTCCTTCCAAGAGCCTTGGTATTTACTGAATAAGCTCAAATCTGTAACTTGGAGAATGATAAAGGCTGTAAAACAAGATAGTGCGAATTCAATGTAGAGACAATAATGTTAACCATCCTCAAGAAGCTGTAGTCTCACAGTACCATCCTGTGAGTACAGATGGTTGTTACTTCTCTATAGTTCAACCAATTTGCCCAACTCTACGTGTGCAGATGGAAATACAGTTTTCTTCAAATGAGCTCTAAAGACGTTATTCAAGATGCAGATTGGGTTGTGCCTGGAATATACCATATCAAGCAGTGGTTTCCTGCAAAGTTGCTAAAGAGACTTCAGAGATTGTTTTTCATTATCTACTCACTACAAGTCATTCCTGTAATAGTCTTGCTACTTCAAGGCTAAGACTAAGCTCTCCTTGCCTTTCCTCAGGAAGCCTGTAAAGAAGCAACATTGCTCGCTCTTCGTGATCAAATAGAAATACTTTTCCTGTTTTTTTTTCTTGTCAGGATTCAATGGGAACTGCTTGCTCCCTGTGGGAGGATGAGCTGGGTCCCAAGGGTGACCCCAGTGCAGACCATACCCTCACTGGTGGGTGTGTCTGGCCACAGTGGGCAGAGCTGGGGGACATAACAGGTTCATTGACAGCCTCTGATATAGAAAGAGAAGAACAAGGGCCAGGGTCCATCCAAGGGCTCCTGTCAGGAGCTAAGGCAGAGGGGGCTGAAGGCAGGACCAGAGAAAGGCTACAACATGAGTTCAAAGCTTATCCAAGCATCAGGGCCATAGGCAAGACTGGAAACAAGCCCCGGCAGATGACCACGGATGCCATCTAGGAGACAGGCTGCTCACAGCATAGGTCCATGTGCATCCAGGGAGTGGGGCCAGAGATAGAGCTGGGATTGGCACAGCTCCAGTACAGACCAGGCAGGGACCAACAACCCCATACTGAGCTGAAATGGGGCTCCTGGACCCGTGGGCAGGGGTGGGGGAAGGCCCCAGATGAGGCTGGTCAAGGCCATTAAGGCCTATGATTGTCCTCAGGGCCCTGACATTTCCAAAGAAAATCTTTCTGAATTTTCTTCCCATAACTTCTAGAGAAAATAACCCTGAACTATAATAACTGTTTCCAAAAGACATGGCTACTCTGTCTTTCACCCTCCTCCTGTTACAGGAGCAGTGTTGAAACGTTGGGTTTGCTGTGGGAGGAACCCTGAGTCAGGCATGGTCACACACAGCTCTTATGTCTCAGTTCCTGCTGGGCTCAGTCCTCAGGAGTCACACTGAGGCAAGATACCAGCCAGAAGTGGATTGAAAGCAGAAAGCTTGTTTAGGAAGCAGTAACTCCCAAGTCCTGCTGAGTTTCTACCACCATGCTTTCATTTGGGGAAGAAAAATAAAAGCAAGCTGTTAACAGCAATTGTCAGAGGGTCTCTGGATTGCATATTTAGTATGAAATCCTCAATCCACTGACTTCATTGGCAATTTTGGGATTGACTTCAATGTTTTTTCCATGTGTTATCTTCTTATACTTAACAGGATGTATTTGGAACTGAGGAACCTACAAAGAAACCGTGCATAAGTGCTAAGAATCAGCCCACAGGCCTGTATTTCAGCTGCTGGATTTTAAAGCCCTCAGTTATATGCTTTCTGGAATCAAATTGGATTTTCAGTGCACAACTTGCCCTTTGACAAAGCTTTGCACCATGGGTAAGGTGTATTAAAATACATCTCCTATGATCTCCTAGCCATTAAGAAAGAAAAGGAAATAAAAACTAAAGGAAGTTTAGCTAGGTATACCCCTGTATTGTGGAAAGGGATAAGTGTATACATAAGAGGCAAAGTTAGTAGCTGAGGTAAAGGAATGGAAAAGACCATAAAGCAGCATGTTATCAAATAATCAGCAGCAATTAACTTTGCTAATAATTGCTTATAACTACTACCTAATGGTCTAGAAGAGAGTGGATATATCTTTTTAATCTGTATAGGCCTGTCTGAATATGAAAAAAAAAGTTAGTCAAGAGCATGGCAAAGTAGTTGGCTTGCCTTTCAGCGATGCATGGGCCCAGGACTCCTCTGGGTGAGAGGATAATAAAAATGAGTCCTTGGTTCCTCTCATGGGTTAAAATATGAGAGCTGATCTGGTTGCTGTCTACAGCTACATTGTCTCACTGCTCCTTATTTCAGTGATGGATTGGATGCTATATCTCTACTACTGTAAGTTGTCTCAGGAAAGTACATAAACAAAGAGACAGATGTTTGATGAGACAAGCTTGTCCTCATAGCCCAAGGCCATTAAATAATTTCAGGCTTTCTGGAAATATTGTCTAGAAAAGCACCCTTTATCTGTATCCTGGAGTGAATCTTTTCCTTGTTCTTCAGGATCACTTTTTCACTAATGTACCCACTAAGCTGCTGGGCTCAGATCATCCTCCTCCTTTGTTTTCAAGGTCCTGCCAGTGCTACTTGGGGGTCTAACTCAGGGAATTCATTACAAGCCCATCTCTTGCTAGAGCGCCTGCACTCCGTCACACCATCTGATTCCTCTGTGTAGGCAGATGTGGATTGCCTCCCCTTGGCCTGCTCCCAGTGTGTAGGTGTTGAGACCAGTCTCCTGGCTAGAAATTTTGCTGGCTCCATTTTGACTGCAAACTGTCTCAATAATAGTGTTCTCAGTAGATGCCCCTGTTTATTTTGAATTAAATGATGAGGCAAGGACATGTAAGTGTCCTGTTTTACCAGACTTCCTCCTGCTGCTAACTGCAGAGCTGCAGGGACTGCTAGAGGGCCTGACAGAAGGCAGGGAGAATCTAGAGCCCATGCTCACTGTCATTTTTTCCGGGACTCTTTATGCAAGTGATTGACACCTTCACTGAAGGACCTGTCACTTCTCATCATCCACTGGCATTTGGATGCTTCTAAAAAATCCTGCATATTTCTGTGAGCTATGTCATCCTCTAATGTGTTCTCATTTTTAAATACAGTTTTGTTTATTTCTAATATGCTAAAGGATGTTTTTTCTTCTTTGTATAGGGATCGGAGATTACCTGTGTGAGACTGCAGATATATTTGGGGGTTTGCTGCCATCTGCAGTTGAAATCTGATATTAATCCCGGTTTACGTGAGTGATTCTTCCTTCCCAGTGTCTTCAAAGACCTTAAAATCTCAGACAAGAGACAAGACATGAATTCATGATTACCATTCTGTCCTGACTACCAAGTTCCTGCTCTAGAAGAAGGGAAGAGAAGTATTTACATAAAATTTTTTAACTTCTTGTGTCTATAAAGTTCATCAACAATCCAGACAGGTAGTAAACCCTCGCAGTCATCTCTTTTTGGTCAATTTGTTCAGTTTCCAGTCTGTAAACCCTCAGAACACAATCCCACTGTTTAAACTTTGAGCAGGAACTTTTCAGAAACTTTCCAGCCTTGACACAGAACTTGAGTGGTTTGGGAGTGACAGTTGGACATCTACATTTTATGAACTAGACTATCTGCTTGTTTAATCTCTAAAAGAAAGTAGGACGACAGCTGATGATGTAAGATAGCTCTCCTCATGCTACTGTAGTGGGTTTTCTCACTGAGATATTTGGTGGATCCTAGTACAGAAAAGAAAGGCATTAAAGCCAGAATGTGTCAGGCTGGTGTAGAACAGAATAAGAAAAGTAATTTTAATAAGATCTACCTTTACAGTGCTGCAATCATTCTAGGCACCAAAATATCCAGAAAAATCTAGATGCATCAAAGGATGTTTGGGATAACTTACAGTTACTATTTTTATAAATTTTACAATTTTGTAGACAATGCATATGAAATAGTGGGAGAGAAATTCATAGAGTTCTTCACACATCCTGCAAATAAATACATAAATAAATAAATATTTACATAGAAGAATGATGATGGCATAAGGAGAGTGAGTAGAGATGATAAATTGTGGCATGAACACTTTCTAAGTATGGCTGTAAAGTTTTGTGATTTTTCTTTCAAATTAATCTAATCAAGCAACTTTATTGAAGTGTTATGGCAAGAAATTATTTTTGACTGCCTGCATAAGAAAGCAAAGTATTAGTTTCTATAATATTAAAAAGTTCTTTCTGCACTCTAGTAACTGCATCCCATTTCACAGACATTGGTTCTAACTCCTCTAATACATCACATTTGCAAGTTAAAAATCTGCACTTGTAAGCATCTAATATGACAATCTGTTTTGATTTTTCCATCTCTGCAAACCATAGTAAAATAAACAAGTATTAAGTCTGATCCTCAAGGGCTGTAAATCACTGTTTCTTCACTGGAGCCAGTGGAGCAGCACTGATTTGTAGAAACAGAAGATTTAGTCCTAGATTTGAAGTGTTTCATAAACACTTCACTCAAACTGAGAAACATACATGGTGATTCAAATAATAGTTTGCTTTCTGCATATTATAGTTTATGCTCTTTTGCCCAATTTGAAGTACTTAAAGTATCAACAAATATAATAAAAGTACAATATAACAATGATCATCATGAAGTGCATCAAATTACTATAGTTTAATCACTGAGTGAACTGCCAGCTTGTTTTTGCAGTCACACAAAAGCAATGTCTTAATTTCTTCTGACAAATGGAGATTGTTACTTATGCAGATGGTGCATAGATGAAACACGAGTGGTTACATTTTGCCAGCTTGTCTTTTTCCAAAGAGTGCTTACACAGCAATCTTAAAGTTCACATAATAAAAAACAATTTCCACGCTGAGATCAAGGTCAGAAATTGTAGCCACTGTCATTTCAGTTCTAATGAATTGTCTTTATGATCAAGAATTTGTCGTAAGGTGTTTCAGGGAATCTGGGAGTGTTTCCGTTCACTAGGAAAGGGACATCATCTTGTTTGCATTTGTTTTCTCACTTTCCTGTTCATGAGAGGTGTAGTGGGTCTGTCTGAGCTGATTTTCCCCATACAGCCCTCATGCAGCCCTAGGACCCAGAGAGTGTTGATAACACACACCCTTGTTATGACTATCAGTGCCCACATGGCCCCAACGGANTAAAGGGAGGAGGACGGAGGGGATTCGGGGGAAGACGTTTGTCCTCCGAGCAACCGGTACGCGTTCTGGAGCCCTGCTTCCCAGGACAGGCCCGACACCGCCTGCGGATGGGAAGTAGAGAGTAACGGCTTTGTTGCTTTTGCTTCGCGCACGCATGACCTTGCTTTCTCTGCTGTTTATTAAAACTGCTTCTTATCATAACCCACGGGCTCTTCTTTTCCATCTTACTCTCTCCCCGCTTGCCTTGCTGACGAAGGTTCGGGTTGTGGGGGGGGGGAGTGATAGAGGGACTAGGGGTGGGCACCGGGCACCCAGCCAGGGTAAACCCACCACAAGAGGACTTCTCAATCCCCAGATATGCATAAGTCCTCAGGCTTCTTCTTCAGCATCTGAGAATCATGGAGCTCAGCTTTAGGCTATGCTATTATCTACTGTGGGACCTTGAGCAAGTCATTCAACTTCTCTTTAGTGTCTAAATTTAGGTGTTAATTTTCACGCTAGAAGGTCAGTAATACCTGGGTGACAAGTGTATTACAAGATTTAGTTGAAAATGTTCTAAGACTTTTGACTTAGTGTCCTTTAGAAGCTCTGATTATGTATTATGTGATTTGGCTAATGATGAGCACATTCAGAACTCATAAAAACTATAGCTATAAAAATTATGTTCTGTAAAACTGTGCTAGTAAATTAAAGTTTTTAATGTAATGCTTTCAGATTATATCTTGAAAAAAAAGGATAGTGCAAACCATTTTCCCCAGATTGCATTTGTAAGGAGTATAACCAAAACAAATACTGAAAGAAACTTTAGTTTGCTTGTTTCTTAAATTTCTGGTATACTCCAGAGTGCCCTGCAACAACTTATCAATAAAACAAAAAGAAGAGGAAATATCTTACATTCTGTATTACACTTTCTAGTCACTAAAGCTGGTGTTTTGGCTGATTCTGTACTACAAAATTTGCATTATGAACTTTCTGAGAGATCATAAAGATTTAATTTGTAACTTGGTTAAAGGTGTTGCATCTGCCATAAGCCAAGCATATGTGTTTTAGAACTTCAGCTTCACATAGATCCAAGGTTTAGATTTTGGCCATGTTCTCTGATTTTTGATTGGGGAAAAATTCCTCCCTTAAGGAGAGCTCAGTGACGGTTCTTTCATATAGGAAAAATTACCTAGAGAAAAAGAGTCTTTCTGTTCAACACAATAACATCAATTAAAAAGTCATCAGCTAAAATAGTGTTAGGGTGTGTTGTAGGCCTGAGTATTTGAAGTGCTGGGGCCTGGAGTGTGGGCCCTGAGTTGGAGTTGACCTATGGATGAGTCACAACCCAGCCGCATATTTGATTCCCCAAGGCCCCAGAGACAGAACCTGACCCACCTGTGTGAGACCCTGCCTTCCCCCAGGTGGTCATGGTTGGGGTGGTGGGTGAGGCTAGAGATATATTAACCAGGATCCAAATCAATCTGAGGGGATATAGGAACTGAATCAGTTGGAGAGAAGCAACAGAAAAAAGAAGCAGCAACAAGAGGCTGGTCAGTTTGAAAAGAGTTCCTGCAGAAGAGAGTTCCTGTTGGGGACAGTTGAAGGAGCTTCTTGTTGGGAGCAGCTTGCTGAGCTCTCCCTCAGTAGTGTGTTCCCCGTTGGCTGAGATGAGGGATGGGTTGGCTGATTTGAGATGGAGAAGAGCAAACAGATGAAAAATAAAAGATGAAGTTATGCTGAGGAGATGTTGCTGAGTTTGGTGTTGGCCTGAGGAAGAAGAGACCTAGCAGCATAGCATTACAGGCAGAAGGTTTCATACCAGCTTAAAACTAAAGCCTACCAAAATTTGGTACTATTTGCAACTTAGAATAGACAGTCCCTGAAAAATGTCAGGCTTTGCCTCTGCTTATCCCACTTGTCTTTCTTCTGAAAAGTTGTCAATAATGACTGCCACAGAAACCAAGCAAAAGCTCACCCAGTCTGACACCCCTTGGACACCGTATGTACACATGCTGCACACAATGTAAGGCTGCAGTGCATGCTCCCCAAGTCCAGCCTCTTTTGGAAGCACGAATTGTGCTGTGAATCCTAGGAACTGTGACGGGTGTATTTCTGCAGAGACACGCCAACAAGAATTCAGTAGTAATGTTGTGGAGTGGTGGGTACTGTTGATGCCCTTAGGACTGGATCGAGCGCTGATGTGGTGATAGTAGGACTCTTGGTCCACCTGTCTGGGTGCTCCCTGGACAAATGGAAGTACCCACCTGGCACCTGCCTGTGCCTTTGTGACTGTGGGAGCAGGCTTGACCCTTACAATATGATCTGCACAAGGGATTTTGTTTATTGTCCTACTCCAGCTGTGGTGATCAAGTGCAGGGCTTCCTGATAGGTACCTCCTGACAGCAGGAGGCACATGATCAGTATGCCACATCATCCTTTCCCCTGGTCCCTGCTTTATTGTCCTTGCGTTGTCCCTTCTCTACCCTAGTGTTCTCATGAAAAATTGACCTGCTTCCAATTAAGTTTTCCCACATTGGTGCTTGTTTTGCTGTATATGTACCCAAATTTGGTGTTTCTGATACCATTACCTAGGTGATCTTGGCTTTTTATGGAAATAACAATAACAACCTACATAATACTGGCTTTGCAAGATTGTACTCCCCAAAATGTCCTCATTACTCCCCTCCAGTTCCCCAGCTGTCTGTGAAGTCCACCTAGAGCTCATAAGTGTCCCCCATGGCCCCCTACAGTGTCCTGCCATCCCTGGCAGCACTGTGTGCCTGTGTCTCACACTGCTATAGCCACCTCCAGCCCTGTCTCACCAGCAGCTCTTTGCCATCAACTTGGTCAGCCAAGGCCTTGGCAGTGGCCCAGCCACCTCCTGGCATCCCACATGGCTTCGTGGGCTTCCGAGTAGATTGAGCTTACCTGGCCAGTCATTGTCTCCTTTGGCTTTCCAGGGTGGGTGAGTACAGTGAACAAACAATGGTGAGCCCAGGAATCTTCCTGAGGCTTGTCCTGGGTGAGGAAGGATCCATCCTGGTTTCTCTATGTGAAGAGAATTTGCTTGTTTGTTGTACAATGGTGAGTTTGATTGCAGTTCAGTTCCCTTTTGGGAGCTATGGGTTATGAATAAACTAATAACCTTGCAGCTGACATGATGAGACTCCCTACCTTAGATGATAGCTCAGAGCTAGTAAATGGGGCAGAGCCAGCTGAGGGAAAAGCTTTAGAAAGCTGAGCAGCTGGCAGCTACTGAGGTGGCTGAGGAATAAAAAGCAGTAAATAAGAATATTTAGATGAAACTTTTTCTTGCTGAAGAGGTAATTATGTTTTCTAGAGGTTACACTAATTTATCTACATGGATTTTTGCTTGGTGTGGTGGTAATTCACACACTATTTGAGAGCTACATATTGATGTGAAGACAGGGGCTTTGCAGCTGAGGGTACCTGGAGGTATTTAACCTTTGACAATAGGTGCAGGACCTGCTGGGTATAAAGAAGGGGCAGAGCGGAACTAGATGGAAGGGATTAAACCTAAACTGTAAATGACTAATACAGACTATTAAGTGGACTGACAGCCAAAAGTTGCTGTAGCTGACCTGCTTTGGAGGAACAGTAAATAAAATGAATGATGATATAGTGGTACTGTGTAGTAGAAAAGGGCTAGCAATTAAAGGTGGTGTTAGTATGGCACCAGAACAAAAGGAGCGGTTTTCCCTAGGTTTTAGTGAAGTAATGGAATTAAGTACAGTAATGCAGTTAGAACACAGTTAAATGAGGCCAAAATTGAAGTTTTCTATAAGAATGTTTGGAAACTGAAGTTTTAAAAACCTTAAATGCTATCCTAAAATAATAGGGAAATAGTACATATGTTACTAAACTAAGAAATGTGATACAGATTTCTACAGACCTTTTTGACTGTCAAAATATAGAGGCCTTTATAACCAGCTTTGAAGTAAGAATACATGGGGACTTGCACATAAATGGAAAATGAGATTAAATGTGATGTGTGCATTTACTAAGAGTAGATTATGTCAGGCTGTCATGGATTTTTTTATTAGTTCTCTGTAGTTCAGTAAAGTGCTTGACACAATGCTAGGGAGTAAATTGTTACTTGAGAACACACAAATTAGTAGGAAAATGTGGTACTGGTGGAAGCCAGACCATTCACACAGGTAGGGTGAATGGTAGGGTGGGAGGCAAATGACACACATTTCAACAACAAGGGAAATTCTAATTAGATGTTACAAAGAAGTTTTTTCACAGTGTGCAGGTCAAACACTGGATCAAGTTGTCAGGAGATAATGTGAAAATTCCACCCTTAAAAAGATTAAGAGCTCTGCTGGGCATGAGCCTGAGCCATCCGATCTAATATTCAAGTTGACCCTACTTTGAGTGAGAGTGTTTTGCCAATTACCCACCAGGAACACAGCCACCAACAGCAGGAGACAGATAAAGATTTTATTATCTATTTCTATAGAACACAAAATTGATGCTGCGTGGCCAGAAACAGAAGAAAGAAATCCGCTAACCGTGGGCAATATAATGAAAGGTAAACCAGACCGAATCACAAACTCAATAATAGAAGGAAAAAGAAACCAGGCCGCAGAAGGAACCAACAACAGAAGGAAAAATTAACCACACCCCGAGTACCACCAGGGCCATGCACAGACCACCCTGGCAAGTGCCAGAGAAATGCATTAGCAAAACATGATAGATGCCAAAGAGATACATGATTAAACCATAGCAAATTCCAAAGGGATAAATAATCAAATCCACTACCCTTGTCCTTTTCGATATTCTTGTCCAATCTGTTACCTTTGTTTTTCTGGTGTTCTTGTCCGGTCCTGCTGTTGCTGGGGATTCCCAGTTGCAGCAAGCAGTAAGGGCCTTTCTGGTAACGGGGGAAAATCCTATGTGGTGCGTCCACCCACAGGTCAGCTTCCGAATTCTCTGAAAGCAGGATCAGCTTTTATACTACTGAATAAACAACTCAGGTTGCATAGGCGACCTCAAAATAACTTCAAAAGTGGGACACCTGCTATTTTTCCTCCTCCTTGGATTCCATCCAAGGTTGGCCAGACATGGGAAAGAACAAGGAGGAGGTACCTTTATCTGTTTTGGATTTAACTCATCCTTTTATCAGGCTAGCTGTGTCTGTTCTCACAACTACTCAGCTAATTTCCCAGCAGAGAGAAATCCCCTGCTGGTTTCAGTCACACTGTCCGGTTGTGAGATTCATCCGTATGTCAACTTTAATTCAGGGCCTATTGCTCAGGCCCTAGCACTTCACTTGGACTCCTGACACATGGATGAAGCACAACCTTCACACCACCCATAGGGGTATACTTGGCCTGGCCTCCCCTCCTGGATGGCTCTCAGAGGGGGCCATCCCTCATGTCAAGGTCTGGTATGGCAGGTGTCCCCACCACTCAACGCCTACGAGTTTGCAGCCAGCAACGGAGCTAAAAGCTCTTCTTGGTGGCAAACACAGAGGCCATCCCAGTCTTGCCCTTGACCCTAGTAGGAGGCATCTGGCCAATCTTATTCTTTTCATCTGGTTGTGATATTCATGCATATGTCAACTTCAATTCAGGGCCTATTGCTCAGGCCCTAGTACCTCAGAGAGGTGGGATCAAATGATGTCCAGAGACTCCTTTCAAATTAAATTATTCTACAGTTCTTTGAAAGATTCTTCTCCAAGGCAAAATTTATGGATGAAAGGATGCTATCAGTGTATTTTTGGAAGCACAGATTTTTGGGACTCTTAGAATATTTTCACGTATTCTAGCTGGAGAATGCTAAGAAAATTTTTGAAATAACACCTATGTGTAGGAAAATGAATGTACAGACCAAAACCACGTAAGTCTGAAGCTATAGCAGTGAAACACTTTTGTGTGTTACTATGTAAAAACCTGGGGACAATAAGCATTTTGAAGGGAATAAACAGATCAAATAGGTGTGTAATAGCTGACTGACACCCAACTAGGTCATCAGTGCTGATACAGCCATGGGAAAGGCAGATACAGTTCTAAGATGATTGACAGACACCTCCAGTAACCATTATCAGGAAAGATGAGTTCAAGTCCAAATAAGTTAATTTGGAATTGGGGGAATGGAGAGCTTATTTTCTTGAAAGGACTTGAATTACTTAGTTTAGGAAGATTGGACTGAAAAGCAAAATGTTTAAAATGTAAACATCATGAGAGAAGAAGGCGAGTTAAAGGTACAGGATATGATGTTAGGCCCTAGGTATAAGGTTAGTAAATGTTGAAGAAAGTTACAAACCACCACAGCATTTAAGTTCTGAAATAGCTTTTCAGCAGGAGTAATAGGGCTTAAAAATTATCTAGGCCTTGGCTGATGCTTGATCTGCTGCTAAAATAAATTATTTGTTACAGCTGTGGGGACAGCAGAGGACAAGAGTTGATGACTTTGGAAAAGAAGACTGGAAAGAACATTCCTTCTAGAAATATAAGTAGAGAGTGTGATGAAAAGCTACAGCAAACCCATCTGATTCTTAAATGCCATAAATATTAAGGGGTTGTTATTTCTCCAAAGGATCTAGGACATCTTGAGCCACTGAAAAAAGGAAGAGATATTTATTATCAAGAAGGTTTAGATTCAAGAGCTGTCTACACCAGCGTCCATACAGCTGTGAAGGCCTTCTACTGTGAGGAGTTGCATGGTAAATGGATATGTTCTGCCTTGGCCTAGTGGAAAGGTACCTTCAGCTGAAAAATTGCTCTGGTTTCTGGTTTTGACAGAAGGCAGACTGTGTACAGGAACCCCTTTATCTGAAGGACAGACTGCATCTGAACTAGACCTGTTTAGTAGTTGACTCAGCCTTGTCCATTTAAAGTCATTATAAGGACCTCATCCTCCTAGGGAGATAAGGCCCGATGTGTGTTTCTGCATCAAGGAAAGCAAAGGTGCTTTAGAACACAACACAAAAATTGTCTGCATTTGCCTTTTTTTCATTGAGTCGAGGATCTGGGCATTTATCAGAAATTATTCTACATGTTTACTGCATTGAAGGTTTCCCTAAACTTAACTACCCTGTAGTGCTCATGTTCTTAAAAATATCTCTTGTTTGCAAGGATGACCTTCACATTTCCTGAAGGAAAATCTCAGTTCTCTATCTGGACACACAAAGAATTCTTACTTTGATATAAAATAAACTGAACCTATGCCATGGCTGTCTGAAATACATAACTGTACTGTTCTTGAAGCAGTAGTCTCGTGGGTAGAAATCAAAAGCCTTGTTTTATGGAAAATACTATAGTAATAGTCCTAAAATAATAATTTACAATAGCTCTACTTAAGAGTTTTTTTAGCCACTACTGTGAAATACTGTAATATATTTTTTTAATATAAATACATATGTTATTTGTATGTGGTGGCACTGGAGCCATCTTTAAAAGAGTCAAGCATAGAATACAAACATAGTATTACTCTAATACGTTTGAAGTTTCGTCTGAATAAAACAGTCTAATACAAGATTTTGGTAAGGGATGTGGTGATGTCTTCAACAGGATTAAATTATATTTAGCTTCCTTTTAGAGTGAATTATAAATGTCACAGTTCTGTGCAGCTGAAAAAGACTGAATTAATTAGCTTGTCACCTGAGAGCTTTCGCCCTTTCTGGAAGGGAATGAAGTGCTTTGAAAGAGCACTGGAAAGGGCCCTCATCTTACTTGACCTTTCCAGAGATGCAGCAGATGGATCAATAGAAAAGTGACTGCAATGAGCTGGCACCTCGCAGAGAGGGTATACTTCAGGAGTGCCAAAAACAGGCTATAAAAACATGGGGGTTGACTGCTTTGTTTTATGAAGAGGATATCCTGTCATTTTGGTTAATGCTGAGGTAAGTTTCAACCACTTTGTCTGTCCCTTGACTTTTTTTTTTAAAACTTGTCTGAATTAAAATCAAACCCTTCTTCATTCTAAAACATTGGTGATATTTATGACAGCTAATCTAGGGAGGTGAATAACCTGAGGCAATTGGGAATGGCTCTCTGAAGTAGAAATTTTAAAGATAAACTGGACTTTCTGTAATTGTTTCCCTAGTCTTTTTTCCCTCAAAATCAAAACTAAATAGTATTCCCATAGAAACCTCAAATGTGCCCTCACTGGTCTTGGTAAGAATTGGTGATGACTACAGGCACATACAATCAGAGTAGTTCATATGCTGCTGCATAGAGAGTTCATGCTCTCTATGGGATATTGATGCAGTGGTTTGTTCAGGTGATCCTCAGTCAGCTGTTTCCTTGCAGGTAGAGATGCATGGAAGAGTACAGAGAGGGGAAATGATTGTGGTTGAACATGGGCATCCTAGATTCTTGGTCTGAGGGTGAATTCTGCCAAATAAATCTTCTCTCTGAGATCTGTTATGCAACATTTGCCATTTAATGTTGAAACCCAGTTGTGAGGAGTCATGAGAAATAGCAAATAATATGTGGGTCAAGAGGGTGCCACCTGACACACTGCTCCTGAATCCCTTCTGAAAAGCTTTCATGTAGTCAGGGTTTTAAAGTATTTAGTTATGGGGAGAGGGAATCCTATTTTCAAAGCCTGCCCTACATTTTTCACTTGTTTCCTAACAAGTATGTGCATATATAATGTTTTCCTTTAACTTTTTGTATCAGTAGGCTCTGAACAGCTAACTAACCAAGAAAAAAAAACATTGAGAGCTGCATGGTGAAGATAAGTAATTATGTTGATGATAGCTGCCAAACCAGGTGTATTTTTCCTAATCATTCCAAAAAGAGACATGAATACCAAAAATGAGTTCATAAGGAACCTTTGCAATGTTTATTGGAATGTTGCTCAACAGCAGAAATACCTAACTTGTCCTCACCACCTTTCTAAAATTAAATCTTCCAGCAGCTCAGCAGCACGTGTCTGCTGAACCTCTCTGTGTTGCTATGTGTCTGAATGGCAGAGAAATGAGTGAACTGGATTTATAAATTGTGCCTATAGCAGCAAATTGAATGATGTCTGGATGTTAATTTATTAGTATGGTGTCTGGCTATGTGGCTAGGTCAAAAAGTGCTCTCCCAGCACAGGCCAAGGACTGTTCCCAGTGTGTGGTTTGAATGGGCCACAACTATTCTGGAGGGAAAGAGATTTAATGCTATGGATGTGGCTGGTCAGTAACAGCTGCTGTCAGAGCCAGAGAATAGGCTCTGGCACTATTTAGCTTTCTCTGTAGAAGCAGCCATTACCTCTGGTCAGAGCACTCTTCTGGAAAACAGGAGACAGGTGGAAGCTCATTGCAGTAACAAATTTTCAGCTGTTTCCTAGTGTGTATAGTGATAAGGTCACTTACTTGCAAGTGATGCTCTAGACTCTGGCCCTGTTTTGAAGACTTTTTGAAAGTTGAAAACAATTAACCAATTTCAATTATGAAAAATGAAATTAAATTTATGAAATAAATTTATTAAATAGTTTCAACAATTGAAATTAAACAATTAGTGGAGAAGATGAAGAGAATGAATTCTTCCCCCCTACAGTCTCTAACTGTAGCTTATAGTCAATGTAGAGTCACAGTCTTTTCTCCTCTTCTTCTGGTTCAATTAATCTTTATTTCCCTTTATTGGGAAATAGGCTTGACCAGTAATAATGGACTATGTCTTTACCCTCATTTCCCTACGCTGGTGATTAGGGCACTTGTGTGGAAGGTGAGAAACAAAGGTTTATAATTTATTCATATTTGTGCATCTAACTCTGATAAATTGCCTTGAGGGGTAAGAAGAAAGGTGAGGCTAAAATTACTGGATGTTTAGGCCAAGATTATATTGATCTGTTTAAAAGTTCATTATTCTGTGACTTGATTTAGGACAGAAAGCTGGATACAGGAGGCCTACAGACAGACCCATGAGTTATTTGTATAAGCAACTCACTTTGAATGCTTTTGTTATGGCAAATCCCCCTTCTGGTGTGGTGCTGCCAGAAATTTTCACTCTTGTTTATTGAGAAATGATGGTTGATGGCTACTGCCTTTCCAGACATCAAATACTCCAAGGTAAACAGTGTTCACACTCAGACTAATATGGGTACCAAGGGAGAAGGTTTCCTTGCTTTGCCTCTTTTGTGTACCCTCCTTGAGCATTTCATGTTTAAAGCTGTGGTGGTGTGTTGCTGTGAATTTTCTTCTCTCCTATCTTCTGCTTTACCTTCTAAGTAATCACTATAACTTTGAAAACCCTTGCAGGAGGTTTTGTGGGTGATGCTGTCTAGAAACTCTTCCAACTAATTAATTTTTGTGCTTTGTGCTGTGCTCTTGCCCTCTTTGTAGGATTGTTCTGAGGTTGAGGAGGGCAGCGCTGAATGACTTTACTCTTCAATTCCTGCTTGTTCCCGCTGTTCTGTTGGTGAAAGACATAGTCTTCTCTTCAATGATCTGTGGAAATAGATCTGTGGAAACCAGAGGGGCTACTAGAGCTCCTAAAGTCCAAGTTATTGCCTGGAAGGGATTTTGGCAAAGAGCGCTTGGACTTCAGTGTGAAGACCATTAACCTACTTCATAGAAGTTGCTTAAGTACCTGAATATTCTTGTTATAGAGGTTCTTAGCTTGATCACACAAAATGGGAATAACCTGAACTACTATTTCAAGTGCAGAGCAGCTTGCAATTCCATTTAAAATATGGAGTGAATAAGCAGTGATACTTCCTGACCTGCTAGAGAGGAAAACATTTTATTTTGATTTTCCTGTTAGAACTTGACACAGTGAAACACATGGTCAAATAAAATGTTAATAACTCCTCCAGGGTAAAATGTAACCAGCCTGAAAGTCTAGAATTGCTGCATGGGTACTGCACAGGTCAATCACCTGTACTTCACATGGATGCATTTTTAACAGCATCTTCTATATTTGGTGTTCTGGCTTAATTTTTGAACTAGCCTGGTTTTAATTAGTCTCCAGGAGTGAAAACTGGCAAACTGTCATGTTTTTGTTGGTATGCTAATAGCACTGGTAGGATTTGGCTCAAATAATCCAATGTGTTCAGGAGCTGCTGTTGCATTAATGAACTTTTGACACATCCCCACCCCAAAGGAATATTCAACCTGAAACTAGGTTTCTGGGCTTTCCAGGTAATGTGTGGTGGTTAGATGCTTAAGAAAGGGATTGTTGGGCACCAATGGAGTCAGAGAAACAAGGCATCAGGAAGTGCCAAAGATAAATGGATACCTAATTCCACATGTAACTCACAGGTACAAACTCTCTCTTG
This sequence comes from Brachypteracias leptosomus, assembly GCA_013401335.1. NCBI lineage: Eukaryota > Metazoa > Chordata > Aves > Coraciiformes > Brachypteraciidae > Brachypteracias > Brachypteracias leptosomus. The sequence goes on from VYZX01010665.1 coordinate 26,792, forward strand.
GAAAGAAGGCTGGCTTGTCTCTCAGAGCACGGCAAGAGCAAACTGGGATTCATTGCAGCAAATGGTCAAAGCTTTCCCCAGCAGTATAGCAAACCTGCCAGAGGAATTTCCTAGGTACTGTGAACTATTACACCAGATGACTGCTCTGTCTTCTGGATTTATGGATTTGTATAAATAAAGTGACTTCTCCCCTTCCTGTTCTTTTTTTTGACCTGCGACCTCAGGTTTTTAGCATTCTATGTGAGCAAGCACAGGTTAGGCTGGATTGGAGAGAAAATACTGAAATACTAGAAAATCAAAACTGACTCATGATGTCTCGTGAACAAACCTAAATTGCTGTCCCATATAGTCTTGCTGGTTGTTTTCTGGTTGTGGGTGTTTTAGGTAATACTTATTCCCATCTTGAATCTGCCATGGCTGTTTTCTCACACAAGTCCCTGAAGTGACACTTCTCATGCAGCAGACAATGACTATGAGAAAATTGGGGTATTGGGAGATGCATGGAACAACCTTTGTGAGGCTAAAAATGCTTTTCTTAATTGGCAAAAAACCTTTTGCCATAAATGGCTTCCTTCAGGCATACTTAGGCATGGGACTTACACGAATGGATGGATACCTGGCCCAAAGGCTTGTTTACAAATGGTTAACAAAGCCAAAAAAATGTTTAAATTGGATGTACAGCTTTTTTTTTTTTTTCCCAGGTTTATATACCTGAAGTCAATATCCAGTACTAAGATAGCCCCAGCAATCCAATAGGTGGTTTTAGATTGAGTGTTCTTAATTTGTCTCTTAGAATAGAGATCTGATTTTAAAAGCTTGTCTACAAATCAATTTACTAATAAAACCCAAAGAATGTCCAAACTATCTTTATCTATCTTGTGTGTTCATGAACTGACGTTAAGAGCCTGCAGTGTCAATTCTATTAAGCATTCGATAACAAAGTAGGCAGTGCTCTTTATGCAAAAGCTGTTTTCCCAGACATATAAACTATCAGGCTAAAGTGCAAGCATGCTTATTCCAACAATGAATTTAAATTATTGCCTCTAAAAATGGTGCATCTGTCCAAAGCTGTGAAACATCTGGTTTCTTTTTTTGCAAATATTTATGGGCAGAATAAGTTGTCTATAACTGTAGTACTACCTACGTGTACCCTGGTTGGCTGATTTTCACACTATTCCACAAGAGATTGCAGATAGTTCTTCAGCTTCACTTCAGCAGCATAAAAGAAAAATATTTAAGTGCTCTTTATATATTTATCCTCCTTTAGAGGCTAAAAGGAAGGATAGGCTGGTGGGTAAGGCACTGTAGTAAGAGAATTGTTCATTTGGCCATAGCATTCCTGTGTTACTATGGACAAATAAAACAGGTTAAAGACTCTTTGGAGTTGGGGCTGCAGTGATAGTGCTTCCTTTCTGTCTTCTCCAAGTAGACTATAACTTGTTTGAGACAGATACCATCTCTTACAGAGTCCATAAAAGATGCACTGATGCCAACTTCTAGGCAGGCAACAACCCAGCTTGTTTCTGCTGCTGTTCCCTTTCTTGTGTTTTTATAACTGCCCAGCATTTAAGATTCCTTTAGGTAAAACCTTTTGAACATATGGACATGGTGTAGCCTGTTGGAATTCTGTTCTCTTTAAAGTGAGGAGTTGCTTTGCCCAGACCCGGAGAACATACCCCTGTAAATAGTGAAAAAATATGGCGGGTTTTTTTTTTTTTTGCTGTAATGGTAGGGTCTTTGCCCCTGGGAGAAGTTATACTCACTAGGGGAACTGTTTTCAGTTACTGATACTCTGAGATTAGTATGGAAATATTTTATCTATTCCTT
>VYZX01010665.1:28647-42269 GCA_013401335.1 Brachypteracias leptosomus
TTTTTTTTTTTCATCTCTCCTTTAGAAAGACATGTAATTTCCTATCCTACCTATGTAATTCAGGATAAAGGAAACAAAAGATTGCTATGACATTCTCAACCTTTTTGGTTGTAAATGTTTTGAATGTAAACATAGAAACATAAACTATTAATGAATTAAAAATGAATGCGTATAGGAGGGCCTCTCTGTCTCTAGAAGTACTGTGTATAGAACCTTCCTTCTAATTTTGTGTGAAATTAAAACCTTCTTTTGATCAGCCAAACTTTGGGGCCTCTCAGATGGTCTCTTAGAAGTTTGACAGTCTTAAAGGACACCCTATTTCATGGCAACCGGCGGAAAATGGAAGGACTTGCTTTGCATATAAGTTTATACCTGACAGGACTTTGCACAAAATTTTTTTTGTTACAATTTAAGGTCATAGTATCAGGTACCTAGCCTTTATTTCTTTTTCTGTGATATTTACAATAGGACGAGGAGTAACGGTTTTAAGCTAGGAAAGGATAGATTTAGACTGGATATTAGAAAAAAGTTCTTTAACATGAGGGTGATAGATCAGTGGAATGGGCTGCCCAGGGAGGTGGTGGAGACCCCATCCCTGGAGTCATTCAAAGTCAGGCTTGATGGGGCTCTGAGCAGCCTGACCTAGGTAGAGATGTCCCTACTTGTGTAGGGAGGTTGGACCAGATGACCTCTAGAGGTCCCTTCCAGCCTAAAACATTCTATGATTCTATATTTCTCCTAGTTTTCTTTCTTCTTCATGAAGGGTATGATCTCAACTATGCCTTGCCACAGCACACTGCTTTTACTGAAGCCTGCCTACATGGATTTTCCTGCCAGTTTTATCAGAAGCAAGAAGAATCTTTAAGAGTATCATCAGCTGTAATTTGCTTCTACCCATTTACATTCCTGAGGTCCTTCTGGGGCTTCCATAGGCTTTAAGGGAAAATACTATTACTCTGCTCGGCTTCAGATTTGCAGCATGAAACCATCACTCCACTTATACCCTCAACGCATTACATTTCACAGCCATTGTCTTGATTACTGAGCTGCAATTGATTCACTAGACAGCAAATTGAAAAATTATCTCTAGGCTTCTCTGTAAAATTACCTCTGATAGCAGGTGCATTAGACAGTGCTTTAGTACTAACAGAAGGCTGTAAGGATGTTGCCTTCTCTGCCAGCTAACTCTGACTGCTATGAGAAAATTAAAGTCCAGGCTTAGAAGCTACAGACACCATTAGGTTCCCTCCAAACAATGGCAAAGTATGGGATGGCAGATGGAGACAGAGGGAAACACTCACCTTACTATATTCAAGCGACATGGGTTCTTAATTTGCCTTATAAATAATGCTGATTAAAGAGCTCTCATGCCAAGATCGGGTAGAAAGAAGCAATGTCCCTTTTATTTCAGCATCTGTGGGTTACAGAATCACAGAATGTTAGGGGTTGGAAGGGACTTCTGGAGATCATCTAGTCCAACCCCCCTGCCGAAGCAGGTTCACTTAGGGCAGGTCACACAGGAACATGTCCAGGCAGGTTTTGAAAGTCTCCAGAGAAGGAGCCTCCACAACCTCTCTGGGCAGTCTGTTCCAGTGGTCCATCAACCTCATAGTAAAGAAGTTTTTCATTATGTTTATGGGGAGCTTCCTGGGTTACAGTTTGTGCATGTTGCACTTTGTCTTATCACTGGGCATCACTGAAAAGAGTCCCCATGACCCTTGACCCTTGTCCTTTAGATATTTATTAAAATTCATAAGATCTCCTCTTAGTATTCTCTTCAGGCTAAACAGCCCCAGGTCTCAGCCTTTCCTCGTAAGAGAGATGTTCCAGTTATGTATGTATCTTCTGTGACAAACTGTTACTCACTTGTACGCCTTTGTCATCTTCAAAGATGACAAAGGAGTCACCTCTGAGTAAGCAGCCCACCATAAAACTCAGGCTGTATCTTTAGAGCACAGTAAATAGTACATTTTTCACACGGTGCATGGTGAAGATGGAGACCTCATTGCTATAGATGTTGTAGAAGATAAAAGTACAAATGATTTTGCATGGATGTGCAGTTTTGTTTTGGTTTGGTTTTTTTGTTTTTAATATGTTCATGGATGATAGGAGCTAGTGAATAGATTTTTGGACCACAGGGAGCTCAACTCATTTACTCAACTGTCATGACCTGGTCTGTGCAGACTTGTGAATAAGACTGTAATTGAATCATAAAATTGAGACAAGGCAAAATAAGATAAAGTATAACAATACTAACTTTGCTAAGGAAGATGTCACCTGGAATTTCAGGAGGGATTTTGGTGTTGAAAAGGATGAAAGATGAACTGGAGAAATGTAGATAGGAAGCTGGTAAGTAGGATAGAATTTCTCTCAGCTCAGCCTCTACCAAGACCTTAAGAACAGTGGAGCCTCAGGCATGTTTGTGTTGAGAGCCAGAAGGGATGGACTATGAAGTCAAGAGGCTGTATTCATGTTGGTGGTGCACTTTGTGGTTCAATTTAGAAAAACAATGTATTTGCAAGGAGAAAAAGTGAAGGAGCAGTTCAGGGTCAGAGTGCTAGGAACGTTCTCGTCTTTAAGACCTATTTTGAAGTTTCCATTGAGCAACAGGAGAAAAGTAATGTTTGCTTCTTTCTTAGGGTCAATAAATAGAAGCTATTTTTATACAAGGGTGTTTTTTTTCTTTTAGGAAAAAGTTGTCATTGATATAAGTGAAATTGTTGATTCTCTTCTGCACTAAATTTTATGTACCGGTGGGGATGGATGTGAATATGTGCATTACCCACATCTCATGGGGGTTTCTAAGGACTGTGATTTCAAGGTGTTTGCTGCGGCCCTTGCAGCTTGTGATAAAGCCACAAGCACCAGCCAAAGTGATCTTCCTAAATGTAAGATGACAGTGTTTTTATCCCTCTGGTTAGCATGTCTGGGAGCTGTAACTGTAAAAGAGAGGAATGTCTGCTTTTTCTGTCTTTCCCTTCCACTCCCAGGCCAAGCAGAGCCAGGCAGCCTGCTAACAGGAGATTGGCATTAGCAATTGTGTGCTGACCCCTGCCCAATTTATGAACCTCTCCCCTGCCCCGGGAAGGAGGAGCTGACACATGTCCTTGTGTTTTCCTCACACTCCTTCCATGCTTTCTGCTTTCTTTTCTTGCCAGATACTTTGACAGTCTGACTTATTTTGCACTTACAGCAACTTTCTGCTGAGACTTTAATGAGTGCAAAAGGGCACTTATGACTTCCAAACATTGTGAGGCATAACAGTGCTGTGGGTGAGACAATCTAAAAATGAACAGAAACAGCAAAATGCTGCAGGGTGAGCAGGATGCTGCAAAGCCATCTAGAAATATCTACATACCCTGGAATGACTTTGCCTCACCCTAAAGATCTAGGTTTTTTTTTCACCTACTCTAGTTTGTAAAGCTCTGCCTTGGTGTTTTAAGTGTGCCTAAAGCTGGGCTTCACAAAGCGTCAGTGCACTTACTAGCACTGTGTGAAATCCTCTCCATGTAAGCTTGCTGCTGCATAGTGGAATATTGTTAATGCTTGACAACCTCTGGAGAAATAGTCAGCTTTCTCTGGATTCCAGCTCATTTTAGCAGATCATGGTCTGTATTTTTCCCTTTGCATGGAAAAAGCACACAGAAGAGAGTGTCTTATTCTCATTTATCCTTGTTTTCAGCTTTATGTTCTGCTTTATGCATTCCTTTCAGAGCAGACAGAAGCCCTCAAAAGCAACATTGGTGGTTCTTACGGAAAACTGAGATTAACCGACTGAGGACACTTTCGGGCTTTTTATATTCTGTTCAGGTCTCCCATGTCACCAGCCTCAGGTCTTTTTTCCGCACTGCTATATAGCTGGGCTAGAAAGGTGTGTATTTGACCTCAGTGTTTATTCATCTAGTCTCTCTTGTCATAGTACTTGACTTTTTGATGGAACCTGGCTAAACACGGGACTGAAAGAATTATTTGGCATTGAGTAGGAGGCCTGGAGCCAGGCACACTCTAGCCAGGAAGGTGGAAGTTGTTTTGCTGTTCTGCTTGGTTGTTAAGATATTGCTCCTCTGCCTTTTTGGTTGAGGGTCTGTTTTGGTTTTCAGTCCTCCAGCTACATTAAGTACTCCTCCCTCTGTCACAAAATGACAAACATTCAGTTGAAATGCTTCAAGAAGTCAAGTCTGGGAGATGATTCTGTGGACAAAATAATCCTAGTTCTTGACTTCACAGAAAATATCCAGGGCCAGTCAGTGCCTGTCAGTGTGATGAATAAGATCCTGAGCTTGTCTTTACACTGACAAGCTTTCCGAAATGGCAGTCCTTTGGGATGTTTTGGGATGTGCAAGGGAAAGCACTTTTCTCCACTTCTTTCAAACATGAGAAATACCGAATAAACATACCCTGAAATACAGGAAACATACATATGTAACAGCACTTAACTTTATTTGTTTCTAGAGGATATCACAGAGTAAATGTGGACTAGGAAGACAGACCTCAAGAACCTAAACAAGATCACCAGAGCAGAAGCAGTCAGTCCATATGAATGTGGGGCCAGCCCTGAGTTTTGTTCCTTTTTTGATATGCTGAGTACAGCTACAGGTACCACACATGCCTACTTCACCAAGACTCTTCCTCCAAGGTAAGACCTTTTAGCATGGGCTTCCAAGATGATCCTGTAACCACAGTGTTATGGGTAGCACAGGATGTTCAGCAAGGCTTGATTTGCTTGAGAAGCAAAAGAAGCTCTCTCATGCTCTGGTAACTCTTCAGGTGTTTATGTGATATAGATTTTAACCTTCATGGAGTCCCAGATTGAAGAGAAGTTTCAAGGTCAGGTTGGACAGAGCTCTGAGCAACCTGATCTAGTTAAAGAAGTCCCTGCTCACTGCAGGGGGGTTGGACTAGATGACCTTTAAAGATCCCTTCCGACCCAAGCCATTGTATGATTCTAGGATTAGTATTGCCCAGGTATTAGTTGCTGTTGTTTAGGAGGTCTGAGGACAGAGGGTGGCAGCACAGCGCTGTTGGAGCTCGCCCGCACAAATTGTAGAGGCTGTGGCAGTGCCAAGTGGGCGTACAACATTACACACACAATTGCTTCTAATTAAATGTACATATTTTTTTGTTTTGCTTCACAACAGGGCAAAAATAACTTCTGTTTGCCTGGCATGTTTTGGTATGTTTTAAACTATCTTATTGTTTGACTTAAGCTTAGGCAGTGAAGTTTAAAACCATGAGTCATGGGTATGGTGCATGTATGCAGGGACAAAACTTGCCTCTAAGAGGTCTGTCCCCAATCTTTTACGTAATAAGTACTATAAAATTGCTGCTTGTTCTGACAACAAACAGGCCATTTCTTAGCGTTATGAAGAGTAAACAAGCAGCTGTGGTACTGGGGCTATAATGTGCTCTAGACTTGGGGGAGAGTGAAGAATCTTTGGTATGAACCATGGTAGGGAGGAACGGACCATGACTCTAGGAGGGGGCATACTTCCAGGACTCCTAAAATACTTCATTTTGTATTTCTTCCCCTTGGAGAAACTGAGATAACAAATTGCTTGGTGTGCTTCTGTAACAGGTTGGAATTCTACGGTGCTGAGTGCAGGACTAAAACTTCAAAACCAACCCAAAACCCACCAGCCTGCAAGCTCCCTAAACCAAAACCAGATCTACATCCCCATTGAAAAACTGATACAATCTTTGTCCCTTTCTCACACTCCTAATGAAGTGAAATGAAGGTGCTAGGTTGTTGGTAGCATGCCATAAGGATATGCATATGCCCATTATTCATGAACCCTCTTTGTTCTTTGAGGGAAACAATTAAATAGAATTATTGAAGGATCATCCAGAGTTCTTAGTACTAATAAAAGGTTTCCTGAAGCAGTGTCAAAAATTAGCTTTTTTCAAAGAAGCTAGCTGAGCACTGAAAGGAAGCCTTGCCCATTTCCTCCATTAACAGTTCTGTCTTTATCTCCCCTGTTTTGAAGGAGAGGTCAGCTTTCAGATGGCAGATCAAAGTTTTTGGAGGATTTTGGTTAGAGCTCAAATGCAAAAGTTTTGTAGTGTTATAAATTGGTGATGTGATTATGTTATTTATATTGTTTATATTGTGTTTGTTTATATTGTTGCAAATTGGTGATGTGATTTGGACTTGTGTTATGCATTAATGATGTAGCTTGAAAATCCCTGTAGATCTGAGATAACAAACGTAACTACCAAATAGTATTTACTGGAACTCTATAGAAGTACCATATCATTTATTTATGACTTGTGTTATAATAAGAGCTTCTTTGAAAAAGAAAAAAACATACACACAAACACCGGGCCACTTTTACAGATGTCTTTTTCCTCATTCATATTGTTTAGCACTCCAACAGTTCATTTAGATGAGATGTTATATCTTGCTTTTACTTCAGCTGGGTTACTTAATCTTGTCTTGCTGTGCTCTTTTGGCTAATCAGGAAATGCATCACAATCTGTTTATTTGTGCAGATGAAATTATTTTATGTCTGATAATCCCAGGAGAGATTATTTCAATTCTGAATCCTCCTCAGAAGTCTTACTGGGAAACAGGACCAATATTCACGCCTATTTTGTACTGATCATGATTTCAGATCAGAACAATGCAAAAGAACTTTCCTGAGTGGAAGATGTAATATTCCGGAAACTTTTAAAGCTTTTCATTGTGGAATAATTATTCCCACGCTTAAACAGTACAAGAACTTGGTAGACTAACTTCACTGAAGTCCAGTATGACTCAGAAGAATGGAGAGAAAAGATTGCCTCTTTCAGTTGACTCTCACTTCTATTTCTGATTTCAGACACTCTTTAGAATTTTTTTCTTGCTTTGTCACTACTTCTTTTTTTTTTAGTGCATTTTTTCAGCAGACAGAACATTTGAGTATGAAAAACCAGAGGCAAGCACCTTCCACCTCTGCTTTTGGATGGCAGCTCTCTAGGTCTTTTGATAAAGGCATTAAAAAACTTTGAAAAGACAAAAGTCAGCTCTGAACAGGCTAATTTAGTCAAAAAGAAAGCAGTATTAGACAAGTCAACACCTGACTGGTAGAAGTCACAGAACACGTTTTCATTGGAACTGCACTTTGTATTTGTGGAAAGAATCTGAAATATTACTGAGAGAGTCTTTCTAGTTACTCCTTTAAAGAGCAATTTGATAATCTCCTGCAGCTGTGCTAACATTATTGTCGGAATTTTATGCAGTTTATTTCTCTGACATCAGATTTCTTATTAAGTACACTCTGATCTTCACAAATCAGACAAGATGTTGAAAGAAATGTTTGCAATGACCCAGTTTCTGCAAATGAAGTATTGTGCCCCCTATGAATCATTGTTTTAGAAAAGCTTTGTCTGCCAGGGGTTGGATGTGGGTTGTGTGAGGTGTTTCTCCAAAACATACAATTGCAAATAATGACACACATTTTGTTATCTTTGCACTTCTGCAAGAAAGGGTTGCACAGACTAGGAAAGTATCTGATTTTGGCAGGCTTGCTTTGTAACAATTGGTAGCAGTAACATTTTACCCTGACTTGCAAGGTAGGATCCCTGTGCCTGGGGCACTGAGTCTTTGTGATGGAAAGGGATATAAGGGACAGAGCCAAGGGCTGCAGTGTGATGGCACTGGCCTGGGTTGGGCAGATAGGTGAATGCAGCAGCCGCCACCACCTGTGTTTGCTGCAAATAAGATTAGTTCCTAGGTGGGTTCAGTTTGTGCTGGGAGCCAGAGCAGGTCTCCAGAATTTAGAGAAGTGATTTGAGCCAAGCTCAGTAAGACCTCAAAAATTGTGCCCTTAGGTTCTGAAGAGTGAGAAATGTTTTGAAATAATTATTCCCAGTGGAGGCTGTAATGAGGTTAGGTTAGACACAATGAATAATTCTTGTTCCTTATTGTCTAATGACAATTTGAAATAGCATTTCAGACTTGGGCCTCTCAGGTAACTGGGTTAGATCAGTAACCCCTGCTTGGATAGAAACTCTTCTACTCATTCCTCAGAGCTGTGTCTTTTTGTGACTGACAGAACATAGGTTTTCTGAGTTTCAGTATAGCAATCTGACTATAAGACTTTACTTTGTTGCTGTATGTATAGATGTTTATTTGAGAACAAGGTAGAATACAATTTTCAATATATATATTTTGGTTGGGGGAGAAAAACAAAATATTTGGCAATGATACAGGGAAGGGAGGTCTTTTTAGGCAGCTGTATCAAAAGCAAGACACAGTAATTGCAGCATCCTAGCATATTGTCAGTAATGGCCTGGTGGCCAAATAATTTTTTTTCTTACTAACCCTTTGAAATCTTCCTTCAATTAGTCTCTGAAGGGAGATCAATAAAATAGTTTTCTCTTCTGAGGGTAAAGATGTGTCTAGATTTTAAAATAGAGAAAGTAACAGTTTGTCCACAGCAGTGATGAAGTCTCCACTCTTAACTACTGTAATATATACATACGGCTCCCAGCATGACTGGGTCTTCCTCGTACAAGGTGCTTTTATCTACACAAAAGCAAGCTTTTCCCTCAGGCTACTGGCAAACAAATGAAGGAAGAGTGGTAAAAGCAGTGATGTTGGGGAGAAAAATGTTACTATCTCCAGTCCCAAGATAAGGGTAAACTTTTATATTCGGAAAAGGGAAGTGTTTAAAACATGCAAGTGTATTTTTTTGCAGATGTATTCATTTACTTTCACTCAGTCCTAAAGTTCTGTGAAGTTAGTCAGCTAACAGGATACTAAGAAGCTGAACTCTCTCAAGCATTGTTCTGCTGATGCTGGTCATGGACAGTGAGCCCATGCCCATGAAAGGCATTATGTTCCAACTTCCTCCTTCAGCTGTACATGCTTGAGCATCAGTTAGGTCTTGGTCCTCACTGCTCTGCAAGGAATGGCTGGCACAGAGGATTGGGAAGTCTGAAACAATGAAGAAAAGCTCAGGTGGTAACAGTTCATCCCTCTCCAAAGGAAAACAATAAAGAAATAGTGAAGGCACCTGGAGCACAAATGCAGCTGTCTCATTAGTAAGTTACACAGCCATGATGGCCTGGCCAGTACTTGTTAAGTACGTAGGAGGTCAGGGGTATCCCTTAAAACTGAATCCAGTTTTAAGGTGAGTAGGGCTCTTAATGATCCCTGATGGAAGAAATTGTGGAACCACCTCTGCTAAACTTGAAGGTAGTGTGGGAGTTGTGAAGTAAGAGAGTTCTTTGTGTGGACACAGAAAATGACTTTCACATTGCCTGTTGCCTCAAGTAATCAGGTAAGCAATGGTTGATAAACTCTTTCCTCTCCTGCTCGTAATTTCTATTTGTCAAATTTGTACAGGCAGAATTCAGTCAGGTCCTGCACACCAGAGCTCTGTAGTAACAGACAGGCCTGGTTTGCAGAAGCTAGCAGGGGAGATTAGCAATGTAACCTCTGTTTTGTCACTCTGGAGGCAAAACCAGTGTCCTTGACATCTGTAGTTTGCTACTCAAGGCTGCACATCAGTTATATGGCAGAGTGAAAAGTGCCATGTCTTCCACTTGGAAAGGCAACGTTTTCCATGGCAAGCTCCCCAGAGGGCTCATCCAGATTTGTATCTGTTTGTCGTTGCTGTACTAATCACCTTGTGGTTAAAGCAGATGACTGACTTAGCCTGCTTAGTGGGGTCAGAGATAGGAAATATTTCAGATCTCCTTATTCCACTCTGTTTGCCTTGGTTTCCTCAGCATCATGAGGAAGATAATGGCAACACTGAGATAGCCAAATATTTGCTCATATGAGTACATTCTTAATTAGCAAAGTTCTTTGAAAAACTATCTGTGGTAAGTGCTCCAACAGCAAGAGGAATCCTTCATGCTATAAAAAGCCAGGATTTGTTTCCTCCAGCATTTAGTCACATCTCAGGATGGAGCCACTAATTTCTCCTCCTCCCCCTTTAATACACATATTATGTAAATAATCCCAACAATAAGCTGTCTGGAGTATTTTATTGCTTAATTAATATGGTTTCAATATTATGAATAAATAAGATCACATTCAGATTGTGAGTACAGTAAAGTTAAGGGGATATGATCCAAGAAGGAGTTTCAAATCCCTTCGCATCTGTTCCTCTATTTATCTGGATTAATTTTATGTTCTAAATTAAATTATTCTTATGAATCTGTTTCCTCTGATGTTCTGTTCTCCTCCTCCCCCCCACTCCCCCATCTTTTCATCATCTGTCTGCTCAACACCTTTGTTGCTCTCTTGCATAGGGAAATAAAAGCCACTTGACAGCCCAGCTGCCTGAGCAGGTTTGTGTTGTTCCCTGCCATCCCTTGTGGGCCTGCTGAATGTGATGGGTTTGGAAAGCTCTGGACTGGTTGGTCTCTGTCTGCAGGCTTTCCAACTGGCATTCATTGTTACTTTGACTCACATTTTAATTAGAAACTTAGGAATTCAAAGTCCATTGAACTGTAGTAGACTTACTTTTTACTAAAAGACCCATCCCTTCTTCTCTTCCCTGCCCTAAAGTGAAACCCAAACACCTCCCAGGGCCTTGCTTATTTCTATTTAGTGAAGGAGAAACAATTGATGAATATTCATTTACTTAATTTTTCTTCTAACTTTTGGCTACAGAAGTGTTGATGTGACTGTAGTTTCCAAGTCACCAGAAAAGGGGGTGGAATAATCAGGAAAAGGTCACAAGACAGGAGAACAAAATTCTTGTAGGCATATAAGATGCTCATTTAGTAACTGAGATTTCATTTAAATTTTGCTAAATTGTAAACTCTCAATGGAAGTAATTGTCCCTCTCTTGGGCTAGGGGAAGGACAGAACACACTTTGAGCACTCCAGAAGGTGACAATGGCCGAAAGTCTGTAACTGTTGTAAACACCCTCTCCTTTTCTTAACGATATGTTTTTAAGAACTTACAGGCATGCAATTATTAGTGAGACTCGAGTGCTTCATCTCTGGAGAAAAAATTGGTTGAAATCAACCTGACAGGTTAGAAAGCCCTTAGGGAGGGACAAACTAACATGGGCAGGCTAAATGACCACTTAGAAATGGATTATAGCTAGAAATTTACTGTTTTTCTGGGAGTGTTGTCAGGCTGTGATTATTTACATGCAGTTATCTATGTCTCATAGTGCATAGTGAAAGATGAAAACAAGTATCTCCTGGAATCCTTTTGGGTATATTTTTGCACTTTAATTTATTTAATGCTATTCTTACACTCTTGTGTTGCAGACTCCTGATTGCACCCAGCTGCTTGTGGAGCAATCTGTGCTGTATGGCTTTTCCTCCTTCCCTCATGGGAATGCTAAGAGGAGGCAGGAGTCATCCCCTGCATGTTGAGAGACATGTACTGTGGTCGTTCCTTCATGGTGATGTCTCTTTGAGTCTGCCTCCTGAAACTGGGAATACTTTTTCCTATTTAAGGCACATGAGCTGTAATCTCTGCACTTCTAATTTTTAAAATATTTTTTTTCCTTTTACTACCTAAGCTTAGCTTTCCCCTGCAGTAAAAGAAATAGCAACGTAATGTGAAGGAAATCATACCTGATTTATTTATGCTTGTATAAACAGCATGTATTTCTTCACATACAGGTAAATAGAATTATAAAGATGAGGCTTTGTGAATAAACTTTTGAGAAATGGGAGAGTTCACTAGTAACTCATTTACCGTGACAGGAGATGAATAGAGGTAATTTAGTCTCATAAAAGTAAAATTGGCTCATGTCTTACAAGGGGGTGGGAGGAAGAATATTGTTTAGTGGCTGGAAAGCAGAGTGGAGTTGAGAATTGGCAGCTGTGCTGAGGGGGTTTGACTGCCTGGCTGAGGCAACTTTGGGTGAGTCATTTTGTGTGCCTGGTGTACATGCTCCCTTCTGTAAATACACATCTAATTCTTGGCTGGTTTGCAGAGGTTTTTGTTCTCCCTGTGTGAAGCATCACAAAATAGGACTCCAGTGTGGTGCTGCTCTCTTGCCATATTTGAAGAACTGGGTTTTTTCTCCCCTCTTTTCTTCTCCAGTAGTGGATATATTTGCTTCATAAGTGCATTTCAGCCTTCACATCTTTCCTGGGGACAGAGAGAGTGGGATGTAATCCTGAAAGAAAAGCAAATATCCTTTCATTTTAAATATATATATAAGTAAGATAAAAAGATCAGGGCCTGTGGGACTAGGTATTTTGAGACTCAGATGAAGTATATGATCTTCTAAGGTACCTATCTCCTTGGACAAATAAGCTGGACTAAAGGCACAAATGAAGTGTGTCTGGGAAGTTCTTTCCTAGGACTTCTCTCTTAAAAAGACAAATAAAAAAGGAGACTGACTAGAGCTATGCAAGAAAATTTTCCCCTTGTTACTAGTGAAAATGTTCTGAAAGTCCTTGAGTTAAAGGATCATGGTGTGGGCTGAACAGTGGCTCCATCAAAGTTTAGAGATGGCCTGAAATGAGAGAAAGACCTGGCAAGGATAAGGTGGATGCTAAAAATTGCATGAAAAGACCTAAAGATTTTGCATAAATTAGCTTTGGAGCAATTTTTTCCAACAGTGAAGGAGGAGGACAGCAGGTTTTGTTACAGCATGTGCTTTATTTTTTTAAGGTGGGGCAAACAAAGAGGAGGAGGTTTGAGGGTAAGCTGGATTGGCTCTGACATGACCTCTGGTTTTCAAAAGTTCAAGAGTGTGCTTTATAAAAATCTGTGGGGCTATCAAAAATACATTGGTTCCACAGTTTGGGTAATGTTTGTTTACTGATGTAAATGTATTACACCTCCAAAAATGTCTATTTTTCTGCCTAACCAGGTTGCTTTCAGCAGTTTTAGGCTCTTAAGCTGAACAAAGAGTCTGGCTTATTTCTACTGGCATTTTAGTTCTAAGAAGTCTTCGCTATCAGTCTTTTTGAAGCAGGGATATTATAATATAAAATGGAGTTGCTAAACCTAACAAGATCAGTAATTAATATAATCATGTTTCTGTTTTCATTTTTTGGGCTTTCTGGTTCCTCTGAGTGGTGATGATGTGTAGGCTGCCCTTTCTTAATGAATTATTTACACATTATTGCTGGTAATTGGGGACAGTAAGATGACTTGTGCCTCTTTAAAATGATTCCTAAATTACTCTGAAGATGCTGCTGTGGCCGTGTTACCATACACATCACTTCTGTGCTTTTAATCAGCTCATCATGCTGCAAATCTGTGAATAATGTTGTTTACAACAGTTTGGGGCTCTTCACTAAACACTACAAACAGCTTTGGCCTGGGACTTGCTGAAGTCTACAGTGATCCCTGCACTAATCCTCGTGCTCTGCAGCCTCGGCTGTGATTTACCACTGGGATTTAAAAAGCCTATTTAAATTTAGGAAGCTGTACAAATGCTTGAGGCCTGGATAGGCAGGAAAGAGCTGGACGAGCTCAGGGAAATCTCCATCTCTTCTAACCTTTATGAGGTCTGCGTGCATCTCTCTAGGAGATTTATTTTAAGAAAGTCTATAGATACCTACCTCCTGGTGAAAGGGCAAATCCAGGGAGGGGTTCAAGCAGGCTGTGAAGTGTATGAGGTGAAGCAGAGAGCTGAGGTGATCAGTAGAAACAGCTAGGTGATGCTTGTGTTGATGAGCAACCAACAACCTGTGACTACCATCT